>PISW01010185.1:0-52404 GCA_004023785.1 Mungos mungo | reverse complement strand
TGCTAAAGAGGCAGTCTTTTTTCCATCGCATACTCTTTCCTACTTTGTCAAAAATTAATTGGCCGTACATTTGTGGGCCCAGTTCTGGGTTCTCTATTCTATTCCATTGGTCTATGTGTCTGTTTTTGTGCCAATACCATACTGTCTTGATGATGACAGCTTTGTAGTAGAGGTGAAAGTCTGGGATTGTGATGCCTCCCGTTTTGGTTTTCTTCTTCAATATAACTTTGGCTATTCGGGGTCTTTTGTGGTTCCATACAAATTTGAGGATAGTTTGTTCTAGCTTTGAGAAGAACACTGGTGCAATTTTGATGGGGATTGCGTTGAATGTGTAGATTGCTTTGGGTAGTAATGACATTTTCACAATGTTTATTCTTCCGATCCATGAACAGGGAATGTTTTTCCATTTCTTGGTGTCTTCTTCAATCTCTTTCATAAGTTTTAAATAGTTTTCATCATATAGGACCTTTACATCCTTGGTTAGGTTTACTCCTAGGTATTTTACGGTTTTTCGTGCAGTTTTGAATGGGATCAGTTGAGAGAGAGGAGAGAGCACGAGTAGGGGCAGGACACAGAGAGAGGGAGACACAGAATCTGATGCAGACTCCAGGCTCCAAGCTGGCAGCATGTCATCATTACCTGAGCCGAAGTCAGATGCTCAACTGATTGAGCCACCCAGGCACCTCATGAATCAGATGATTCTTTATTTGGCTTGGGTCATGATCTCATGGTTCATGGGTTCAAGCCTCACATTTATTTATTTTATTTTGAGAGAGTGACAGAGAGAGAGAGAAAATCCCAAATCTCTGCACTGTTAGTGCAGAGCCCAAGGAAAGGGTAGATTTCATGAACCATGAAATCATGACCTGAGCCAAAATCAAGAGTTGGACACTTAACCAACTGAGCCACTCATGTGCCCCTAATTTGGGTCTTTTCTTTAAATTGAGGACCACATTTCAGATGAAATATTTTTTTAAATGTTTTTAAATGTTTATTCATGTTTGAGAGAGAGAGAACGAGTGCGAGCGGAAGAGGGGCAGAGAGAAAGGGAGACACAGAATCTGAACTACACTCCAGGTACTAAGTTGTCAGCCCAGAGCCTGATACGGGGCTCAAACTCAAGAACTGTGAGATCATGACCTGAGCCGAGGTTGGCTACTTAATCTACTGAGCCACCCAGGTGCCCCCAGATGAAATATTTCAATTGGTCCTTTTATTCAACTTTAGGAGAGAATGAAATACAGGTATCCCCCACTTTTCAAAAATTTGTTTTACACCACTTCGCTTTTATGAAAGATCTGCACGAGTACCTGTTTCTGCTAACCAAAAGAAATAAAAGAAATTCAAAGGAGGAATTTTGCTTTTGTGAAAAAAGGCAAAAAGTGAAAATAGCGTAGTGTTGTTTTGCAACAAGCCATTATAGAGGCTGTGAGTCCTCCAGCCGGTGAGAGTGGCACCACCAAGCTCTTTCCCTGGGAATACATTCAGCATGGCCGCATAAAGCTGCCATAACTTTGTACTGTGTATGTGGGCATTTGTGTCCTATCTCTGTTCATTTTGTATATCCATTAGCAAGATATGTCTATTAGCAAGGGTATCAGAAGATCTTAAGTGCATCTGGGAACACTAAAAATTTTTTCCATATAAATTAATAGTAATTATTTCTTTACACTATTTCAGCTTACAAATTTTTTTTTAGGAACTCTCTACTTTGGGTACCAGGTTAAACCTGTAGACCCAAAGTTAGGAGACCTGATTCTTCATTTTGCTGTTGAGAATTCATATGACTTTAAGGAAGTCCTTTGGGTTTTAGCCTTTGTTTTTTTGTTTTCTGTTTTCTGTAAAATCTTTATTGCCAGTTGAGTCTATTTCATAGAAATTTTGGAGTATTACATAAGATGTACACACTTAAGTAAAATTAAAAGTTCTGTATGAATGAATTTTTCTGTTTGAGCAGGGGAATCAAGATAATTAAACTAAATACTATATCAAGAGTGGTTGTTTCTTCCCAGTCCTAAAAGTAGATTTAATTTATTCCTTCATTTGGAAAGGTCTCAAAATCTTGTTTTTGGATAGTTTCTTAGGGAGAGAGATGTTTGAAACTTCTGTCTCACAAGACTGGTTGACTGTGCTGATCCGTCAACACATTAGAGCCTCCTTCTCCCACAATTGCTTTGGAAATAGCCAAGACACTCTAGATGTTTTGGCTAGATACAGGATACTCAGAGTTGGTCAGGAAGGAGAATCGGCTCATATAGCTGCAGCACCTTTATATCACTTCACTGAACTGGAACAGAAGGGATCAGTCATTTATTAAAAGCTCATAGGCCCTGGGGTGTCTGGGTGGCGCAGTCAATTAAACCTCTGACTCAATCTCAGCTGAGGTCTTGAACTCAGTTTGTGAGTTCAAGCCCCATATTGGGCTCTGTGCTAATGGTGCTTGGGATTCTCTTTCCTTCTCTGCTCCTCCCCTGCTTGTGTTTGTTCTCTCTCTCTCTCTCTCTCTCTCAAAATAAATCAATAAACTTAAAAAAAAATCTCATAGGCCCAAGATAGGTTATGAGAAGAGAAAATACGTTCTAACTGTAGAAGCAATTAGAATAAAGAGAAGACCCAGGTTAAGGGCATCTAGGTGGCTCAGCTGCTTAAGTGTCCAATTTTTTATTTTGGCTCAGGTCATGATTTCATGGTTTTGTGAGTTCAAGCGCCACGTCTGGCTCCATGCTGACAGCACGAAGCCTCCTTGGGATTCATTCTCTCTCTCTTCCTTCCCCTCCCTGGTTCATTCTCTCTCTCTCTCTCTCTCTCTCTCTCTCTCTGTCTCTGTCTCTGCCTCTGTCTCTGTCTCTCTTTCAAGATAAATAAAATTTAAAAATAAAAATAGTAGAAATTGCCCTAAACTAGAGATTAGGTGATCTTGGTCAATACCAAACTAGAACTGCACTTTATGTAGTTCAACACCTCTTCTAAGAGTTAAGGTGCTCAGCATAAGCAAGACTCTTATCGAATTCTCCTTTTTAAAACTGATACCAAAGCCTGAAACTTTTCTTTTTTTTTTTATGTCTTTTATTTTTATTTTTGAGAGACAGAGAGAGACAGTGAGAGCAGGGGAGGGTCAGAGACAGAGGGAGACACAGAATCTGCAGCAGGCTCCAGGCTCTGAGCGAGCTGTCAGCACAGAGCCTGATGCGGGGCTTGAACCCACGAACCGTGAGATCATGACCCGAGCCGAAGCCGGACGTTTAACCAACTGAGCCACCCAGGCGCCCCAGCCGAAACTTTTCAAGTCTTGCTCAAATATAGTTTTTCACTAGTCCTAGGTAAACATGCAGAGCCATTTTAAAATATAGCCTGTATTGATCTTCCAATAATCCATTTCTGTTGATCTGGTTAACTTGACAGCACATCCAGGCATCAGTTTTATAGAATCAAAGTTTCCTAGAGTTAGTTTCTAAGTCTCTGAGGATATCAGTTTCAGTCTGGTACCATAAGCTAAATTTCTTTTTAGACAAATTAGAATGAGAACATTTTAAAATAGATCTTTAAGGCTGAGCTTCACCTTCACCTTTATTTAGTTAGTAAGAATTATTTTCTATTTTCTCTTGCTTTAGAGCTGGGAATTAGTTGTTAGACTTGATTATTCTATTAATCTACTGAAAGGAGGAAGGAAAACTGTTTCTTTACTCATAATACTCTGACAGCAAATGTATTCTTTTGACACCAGCAAATTCCCCAACTCTCTGGACACCAAGTAGGTGTCCTATGATTTAATTGACACCACCTGAAGTTATCACAGATCCCATAGGTTAAGGGCTCAGTTCCACAAGACTACCCACCACTTCAGAAACAAACTGTAAGTATTGAGTCCCCACATTACCCACACTTCTGTTTGACCTGGCCACCAGTTGGGGGTTCCCATGACCTCCTTCTCAGGTTTGATAATTTGCTATAATGGCTCAGAAATCAGTGAAATACTTACATTTATAAAAGATATAATTTAACGATACAGATGAATATCTGGATAAGCCAGATAAAGAGATACATAAATCCAAAAGGGTCCTGAGAACAAGAGCTTCTGTTCCTGTGGAGTTGGGGTATGCTACCATCCTGGCACATGGATATGTTCACCAGCCCAGAAGCTGAGTCCTGTAATTTTTATGGAGCCTTCATCATGTAGGCATGACCATTTTAAAAAATGTTTGTTTGTTTGTTTGTTTTTGAGAGAGAGAGCACAAGTGGGGAAGGAAAGAGAGAGGGAGACTCAGAATCTGAAGCAGGCTCCAGGCTCTGAGCTATCAGCACAGAGCCTGATGTGGCATTCGATCCTACAAACCATGAAATCATGACCTGAGCTGAAGTTGGATGCTTAACTGACTGAGCCACCCAGGCACCCCTGGCATGATCAATGATTAATTCAGTCTTTAGTCCCTCTCATCACCCTGGGGGATGGAGATGGGTAGGGCTGAAAATTCTAAGTCTCAAGTCATGATTTGATCTTCCTAGCAACCAGTCTCCATCCTAGAGCTACTGGGGAGCTCACCAAGAATCTCCTTATTAGAACAAAAGATGCTCCTGTGATCCAGGACATTCCAAGGGATTTAGGAGCTCTGTTTAAGATGCATCTGTCACTCCCATCACTCAGGAAATTCCAAGGGTTTTGGGAGCTCTGGGTCAGTAACCAGGGGGCAGATACCAAGCATGTATTTATTATGTTACAAGAACAAACTCAAACTTGACACTTTTTTTTTCTTTTCCTCTCCGTGTTACCAGAGCATCTTGGTACCTAGTTTAATACTTTATAGGGACCTGGTGACTATGACAGAAATACGTACTTTCCTTAAAAATGGAACATTCTCAGTTTTTAGTTTTTCTACATTAACTTTTTAATAATTTATAAAACTAATACATGTTCTTAATAAAAATTAAAATACATGTTTTTTGGTATACCTGAGACATACAATTGAAAAGTAAGTTTACCTCTCCTTTCTACACCTGACTTTCACAGTTCTACCACTTTAGATTAAATATCTCTACTTTTCAAAATTCTCCTCTAGCTGGTTCTTGAGAAAAAAATTGGGAGTGGGAGGAGGCGGGGCATTCCTTATTTGCACAAGCAGATGAAGAGGTCCTAGATTTTCTAAGAGTCATAGTAAGGAAAGGACTAGTCACCTGATTTAAATAAACAAGATATCCAAGTTCCTAAATCTAGATTTCCAGTTTCATTCTTTGAGCAAGGAGACCCCTTTAGAAAAAATCTGTATGAAAACTGGTGCCAAGATTTTTATAACATAGTTAGTAGTTATTATTTCCATAGAAGCAGAATGAAAGAAAATGGGCTTGAGCAGTCATAGGAAAAAATTTAGTTTAGGTAGAAACCTTAAGGATAATTATGCAGGAATAAATCATTAGGGTCAGTTTGGTGTTTCCCCATCAAATGTGGTATAATTTTCATCTGTGTGAAATGGATTTGCTACTTTTTATGAAGGCCAGGTGATCCACCAGATAAGTGGTTCAGTGATTTTAGACGTCAGGATTTTACAGATGAGTAAAGCTAAAGAGAGATGTGTGAGTTGTCATACTGTTGCTAACCTTCTATTTTTGCTAAATCAAAACACTTTAAAACAACTACTAAATTTCATAAAAGAAATAACAATTTATACTAAAAACTAGGCAAAATAGTATCTCCCGACTAGAGGAAGGACTCTTGAAATTAGTAGACGTAACCATATGAAAAAATTATATCACCTATGTTTTTCTCAGTATTTCTTAGGCCAATGACTATTTTGTCCGGGATCAACACTAATTTCCAAACTAGCATTTGGAAATTATTGCACTATATAGGATTTCAAAATCCTTTCCAGGTTTAGGATGTTGAAGCTTTAAAGACATGTGGGGGGGGCGGATTTTTTTGTTGTTGTTTCGAGATTTTCCTCTTCTACTGGGATGTGTGGGATGCAAGTAGAGTCAAGATTATTCATCTCAGGGCGCCTGGGTAGCTCAGTCGGTTAAGCCTCTGGCTTTGGCTCAGGTCAGATCTCACGTTCGTGGGTTCGAGCCCCGTGTCAGGCTCTGTGCTGACAGCTAGCTCAGAGCCTGGAGCCTGCTTCCGGTTCTGTGTCTCCTTCTCTCTCTGCCCCTTCCGCTCTCATGCTCTGTCTCTCTCTGTATCAAAAATAAATAAAACATTTAAAAAAATTAAAAAAAAGATTATTCATCTCTTATGTTATTACTTGATTATGTGCCTGGAGTTACTGAGTTCCTGCCTGATTTAGATAATGAAAAGAGTAGGAGACCCAGAGCTGGTCAGGGGTGAGAACTGGCACCACCTTTATGTGTCTTCAGTGAACTGGAACAGAAGAAATCAGTCATTTACCAAGAGCTAGTCATTTGTTCTGGAACTTACCTGAGAAGCAAAGTCAGTTTGAGAACTAGGCCATCAGAAATAATTTCGTTCTTTGATTAATTGAGATATGGGACTTTCCAAGGGCTTGTGTGTGTGTGTGTGTGTGTGTGTGAACTCAGCCAACCAATGAATAGATGTTACAGTGCCAGAATGACATTGGAATCAGAGGGCTTTGTCTAGCCTACAGCATCTGGCTCTGAAAGGTGGAATCTGATCCATAGCCCAAGATGCTGAGAATTATCAATTCTGTTACATGATTAGATCTATACCAAGAGGATTAATTTGGTTGTGTATGATTGTTCCCCAGATCAATCCTGGGATCGGGAACAAGTTCCATGCTTTTTCCAGAAGGGTCTAGGAGTATTGCTATACAGAGTATCTCCGTTTATCAGAGATAACTGGTTTGGAGAAACAAGGGAAAAATGACAATGCCAGACACTGCCCCAGTCTGCTTCCCTATTTACTCTTGGCTATTCTAGTGTTTATTTTGACAGAAGTTGAAGGGTCAGCAGTCATCATTTCTCAGTGAATGAACCAAGTTTCATTTCCTAGAAGAATATGCTAGTCAGGGACTTTACACAAGTTTGGGTTGCAAATGACATGAAGTTTGTGGCTTGGAGTTAAAGCATAGAGTTTGGAGTCAAAAATATCTGGGTTTTAATCCCAGCTAATACCTATTAGCTGTGTGATTTTTAAACGAGTTAACTTTTCTAAGTTTTGGTTTCCCCATGTAAGATAGGAATAATGATAGGATTATCAGGGTTGTCATGAAGAATAGATCAAGTAAGAAATGCAAAGTGCTTGCCTTTAGTGTGAACTATTGTTCTTATTATCATTATTTTTGGAGGTAAAATAGGATATCTGCGGATCTCCTTAAGGAAGAATTTACCTGCAGCCCTTTTGTTCCCACCCCATACTTACTGATCTATTATACTTTCTGAATTTGGTAAGAAGCAGTCTATTAAACAAATTCTTTTCTAGGATTAGAACTCATGATATTTGCTTGTTAATATATTCTCACTGCCTGTCTGACCTTTTGGACTTAGCTTGCCAAACTCCAAGACCTAAATTGTACAGTGGTCGGGTTTTTATATAACATTGTTATAGTGATTTTTAGGGTCCTTTATTGGTTCAAATATAAAAGGAGTGCAAATAAACTTTTGCTAATTGATAGTTGACCTCCCTGGATTTCATCATATGCTTAGAGGCACTAACCCTTCTCCATGGGTAGATTTCTGATGCTAGCTCACTTGGACTAGCTTTTAAAAACTCTTTTAACCATGTTGTACTAACCAGCATCTGATTGATGCCATGGCACCATGTTTGATCTGTGACAGGACAGATTTGTGTCATGACAAATCCTCTTTGTTAGGGGTAAGTACTTTTTTTTTTTTAATCTTTATTTATCTTTGAGAGAAAGTGACAAAGCATGAGTGAGGGGAGGGGTAGAGAGAGCCAGAGACAGAATCTGAAGGAGGCTGCAACAGAGCCCGATGTGGGGCTTGAATTCACAAGATTATGACCTGAGCCAAAGTCAGACGCTTAGCTGACTGAGCTACCCAGGCGCCCTTGGGTAAGAACTCATCGCAACAATAGCAAAAACCCCTTGTATCCCAGGTCCATGTGATAGAAATAGCTGTACCAGTCATTTTAAGTGTTTTAGGACGTCTAAAGTCTACTTTAGAATGGAATTCTCTCATGTCATCTGAGAATATTTTTATACTAGCTTGTACTCTATTTCTATTTTCTGTAATAAGCTTGAGCTATCTTTTCAAGACAATTTTACAGAAAAGTAGAGAATCACATTTGAGATTGAGGCATCTTCATTTTGTAAAAGAGTGAACTAATAAGCTATTGAGATCATGTTTAGTCTCAGGATTCAATAAAAAAAATAAGGTCTGGTTGAAAATCAAGACTTTGGAGTTACCTTTTGGATCTGTTTTAGGCTGGTGTATGTGATATTTGGGGCAAATAACTTATTACATTAATTTTTTACTAATTTAGTAATAGAAGCAAAATTGTTTCTGCCACTTAACAGACTATAAATAAATCATGTTAAGATACTAGTTTTGTTTTTTTTTCATCACCAATATAGGCCGAAATGTCAGTATATATGTAAAAGTTCTTTTACATTATAAAGCATTATACAAATACAAGATTGAGTAGAAGGTTCTTATTCATCTTTCTTGTAATAGATTCTTCTTTATACATGGTGGTCATTCAGTAACTGTTTGTCTCACTGAGATTTTAGGAAAATAAAGATGATGGATTTGATTAATTGCAAGTTTCTCAAAAGACTACAAAGTAGTTAGGATGATAAGTTTATAGTCACCTCTGTTCGATATTGAAGAATGTTAACATTAGTCATAATCGTCAAGGTTATTAACGACAATACTCTCAGGCGTTAACAAATATTTAAATCTAAAATCTGCAAGAACTGTCTGATTTAGAATGTTTACATATCTAGTGTGAGAGTGGAGGAATCTGTCAGATATAACGACATGCTGGTTCCCCCTACTGGGCTTAAATAAAATTACCTGTTCCTTCTTTTTTTGTTTTTGAGTTTTTAATTCCAGTTAGTTAACATACAGTGTTATATCAATTTCAGGTATACAATGTAGTAATTCAACACTTCCACACATCACTCTGTGCTCATCACAAGGCCACTCCTCAATCCTCATCACCTATTTCATCCCATCCCTCCTCCCTCCCCTCTGGTAACCAACCATCAGTTTATTCTCTATAGTTTAAAGAGTCTATTTCTTGGTTTCTCTCTCTCTCTCTCTCTCTCTCTCTCTCTCTCTCTCTCTCTCCCTCCCTCCCTCCCTCCCTCTCTCCCTCTCTCCCTCTCTCCCTCTTTCTCTCTTTCTCTCCCCCTTTCCCTCTACCGCCCTTTGCTTTTTTGTTTTGTTTCCTAAGTTCCACATATAAGGTATATTATATAGTATTGTCTTTCTCTGACATTTCACTTAACATAGTGTTCTCTAGATCCATCCATGTCATTACAAATGGCAAGATTTCATTCTTTTTATGGCTGAATAATGTTCCATTGTATATTATGGATACCTATTGCTTCTTAAAACATGTTTCCTTGACATGGAATGGTCATTATCTTTAAGCAGCAGCAAGAGGAGAGAAGAAGACGAGAGAATCAGATCACGTTTCAAAATTTATTGCCAGTGCTGGAGAGCCATGTAAATAGAGGATACTACTCCCTACTATAGACTACCACTTCTCTCACGTGTTCACCTTGGTAATGGTGGGAAAGTTCTGGGGATCTTTCTCTACAGATTTTTTTTCTTTAAAAAATTTTTTTCCTAATATTTATTTTTGAGAGAGGGAGAACAAGAGAGAGCACGAGCAGGGGAGGGACAGAGAGAGAGACACACACACAGAATCCAAAGCAGGCCCCAGGCTCCGAGTTGTCAGCACAGAGCCTGATGTGGGCCTCAAACTTGCAAACTGAGAGATCATGACCTGAGCTGAAATTGGACGTTTAGCTGCCTGAGCCATCTAGGAGCCTCTTACAGATTTCCTAAGAAATAGACTTGCATGTATCTATGGCCTTGGAAGGAACTCAGTTATTAGATGAAACTTTATTGAATGTTTCTGATGTGCCAGGCATTATAGTATACTGGAGCACACATCCTTTAAAGTTTGATCATAAGAATCCAGAAATTCAGTCACATTTTCAGGCTTCACTTCTAGTTCTCTTGCAGTTTCCACCACATCTGCAATACTTCCTCCTCTGAAGTCTTAAACACCTCAAAGCTGTACTTGAGGGTTGGAATCTGCTTCTTCCAAACTCCTGTTAATGTTGATATTTTGATCGCTTTCTATGTGTCACCGGTGTTTTTAATGTTACCAAGAATGGTGGATCCTTTCCAAAGATTTTCAATGTACTTTGCCCAGATCTGACAGAGAAATCACCAATTGTGACAGCTATAGCTTTATGAAATATTTTTCTTTAAAAAAATTTTTAATGTTTTATTTATTTTTGAGACATAGAGAGAGCAGAGGGGGAGGGGCAGAAAGAGAGAGAGAGGGAGACACAGAATCCGAAGCAGGCTCCAGGCTCTGAGCTGTCAGCACAGAGCCCAATGCAGGGCTCGAACTCACAAACTGTGAGATCATGACCTGAGCCGAAGTCGGACGCTCAATTGACTGAGTCACCCAGGCACCCCCCCTAAATATATTTCTTAAATAATAAAACTTAAAAGTCTAAATTACTCCTTTGACCCATGGGCTGCAGAATGGATTTTGTGTCACCAGCCATGAAAACAGTATTGATTTCATTGTACATTCTAATCAGAGCTCTTGGGTGACCCAGTACATTGTCACTGAGCAGTCATATTTTGAAAGGAGTCATTTTTCTGAGCAGCAGGTCCCAGCCTCAGCAGTGGGACTAACATATGCAGTAAACCATGTTGTAAACAGATGTGCTGTCATCCAGGCTATTTATAATATTTTTTTAAAAGGCAAGGTAAACAGATAGCTTAAGTATTTTATTTGCTTGAAAGTAGGCTCATTAACATTATATAATGAAAATGGTGTAGTTTTTGTTAGATTTAAGTTAGACATTCATTACTAAGGAATCTTAGAATATGAATAGCCCAGAAATTTCTCTAAACCATATTGTTAGAACAGCTGTCTCTCTGAATATTACCTGACTTTGAAAGGTACTGGCATACATTTGAATTGAACTTAAAACTTTCTTTTCCAGAAACAAAAAGGAAAAAAAGCATTTTGTAAAATGTGGTCCTAAACAAGTAAAAAATGTATACTTCCACCTCTTCAAAACAGAGACTTCTTTCTTTTCCTCAACAAGGTGAAGAACAGTTTCAAGCAAGTTTGGGCAGGGGGTTATTAAAACAAAACTCAAGCAGTTGAACATGGTCACCTCTTAAAAAGAATTTGGGGAAACTTGGCCAGAAGACCAAATTCTGTTTCTAATAACATACAGAGGTAAACTGGCTTCTCCCAAGCAGCAGTGCTGAGGGTCGGGGGAGCAGCTGGCCCAGACCTGTGCTTACCTGTGTTGTGCGCCCAAGCAAACCCTGATGCTGCTGCTCCAAGGGAGACTTTTTCTTCCTGTTTTTTCTTTTGAAAAATTTTTAAATGTTTTTTATTTGTTTTTGAGAGAGAGAGAGTGCAGGCGAGGGAGGGACGAGGTGGGGGGTGACACAGAATCTGAAATAGGCTTCAGGCTCTGAGCTGTCAGCACGGAACATGATGTGGTGCTTGAACTCATAAGCCAGGAAGCCAGGATCATGACTGAGCTGAAGTCAGATGCTTAACTGACTGAGCCACCCAGGTGCCCAGAGACTTTTTCTTTTTAGAGGTTCAGTGTCCAGGGAGCTCTTTGTGTGAATGAGGGGAGCACAGATTCCACATGGGCATTTTAAGGCATGGAGGCAAAGTATTTTTCAACACAACTAGACAGAGTCCATGTGTCAAATGGTCTGTCTCCAGTTTGTCCTAATTCTTCACCAAGCATTTGTAGACTTAGGACCACAGACCTTTGCTATATCATTATAATCTATCTAATGTACATCCTAACTTACGATCCATATTCTGTGCCTGGAAACAGTCCCTCTATTTAACAATAATACCTACACATAGAACAATCCACTGTTACAACTTACATGGTCAAAAAACACTAATGATTTTCTGTAGACCAAGCAAATATTTTTGACCACAATTATTGTGCATCAAGTTCACAGCCAGAATCCCTAGTGTCAAATTTTCACAATATAAATAATAATTTAAAATACACACATACACAGACACTCACACACATATTTCTTACAGAATTGTGTTTGGGGAAACTCCATTTGTTGAGTGGCACTGAGGGCATACTTTGCTAAACTGCTGTTCCAGGTACTTTTGTTTGGAAAATTTATCACAGTAGGTCACAGCTGTTTACTGATGAGTAGAAAAGAAAGCTTCGCAGTGGCAACCAGAAAGTTTTAAGGTCTTTCAAGTTGTATAAAATGGACCTACAGAAATGTTTAAGTGTTCTTAGGATGCAAAGTTGGAGCTGAAATGCAATATCAAACCAGCAGCAAAAATTATATAGCAGCCATCTCTTCAGGTCATACCTGGTACCCAGATATGCAAGAAAGCTTCAGGACACCTAGCTTGTTGGCCTTGTCCCATATTCTTGAATAATCTGATCATATGTGGAGCCAGGCAGAGGGCCAGGCACACCGCCACTTCAGGGAACCAGGACTCAGCAGCGCTGCTGCGATCTCCATGGGCCAACTAAACGTCGCCCACCAATGAGCAGCCAGGACCAGGAGCTGACAGGGTGCAGCAGTGGCCCAACCTCAGGCTTCTCGGTGGAGCTTACAAGCCAACCATGATTTATAATATTATATTAGATGTTAGACATTGCAGATTTTACATTGTATATATATATATATATACATATACATATACATATATATATATATATATATATATATATATATATATATACACACTCTTTAAATTTGGTTTTGTTCTTGGATGTAGCTAACTTGAATCTGTGGGATCCTTTCAAGGATTATTTTTCTAAGGCTTGCTTTAAACTTTCGTTAGGGCAATCTTTCATATACAACTAATTTGGTCCCATTAGTAAGGCAATACTCTTCTTCCTTATTTTTTTAAATTTTATTTATTCAGAGAGAAAGTGAGAGCAGGGGAAGGGCAGAGATAAAGGGAGAGAACAGTCCCAAGCAGGCTCTTCATGCCCAGCACAGGGCTCTGACTCATGAACCGTGAGATCATGACTTGAGCCAAAAGCAAGAGCCAGACACTTAATGACTGAGCCGCCCAGGTGCCCCAGGAAATACTCTTCTTATGACTCTGCCTTATTCTATAGTACTTTCATTTCCTGCTTATGTCTAAGGAAGTCTTTCTACTCTGGCTGATAGAAACACAAACTTAATCCTTTGGAGACTGTTCCACTTATTTCTCTCTGGTGGGTTTTTTGTTTTTATTTTTATTTTTATTTTTATTTTTATTTTTAGTAGGCTCCACACCCAGCACAGAGCCCAACGCAGGGCTTGAGCTCACAACCCTGAGATCACGACCTGAAGTGAGATCAAGAGTCAGATACTTAACAGACTGAGCCACCCAGGCACACTGTTCTCTGGTGATTTTGATCCTGATCTTCATGGCTTTCGGATCAATACTTAACCGTCACCAATACTTAATCAAGGACTGCAAATTTCCAGAGCACTGTCCTTCTGACCTTACAACCTGCTTCATGTACTGTAGCTGCCAAGACCTCTTCAGCTCTGAACTGTCTCCTCACTCTCCAGGACAGCCCGGACGTTTGGATCACCCCCCGTTGGACCTGTTTCCCTCACCACCACTCCCCGCCCCACCTTGCCAGTGGGCTGGGGCGCTTGTTTGCTTTTCTTCTTTCAGGGATTACTCTTCTGTACTAATTGTTACCTAATGTTTGAAAACCAAGTGTTTCATATATTTTTTTTCCAATTTTTAGTTTTTAAGGCTGAAGAGCAAATTCTGTTATTTCATCAAAGATGGAAGCAGAGATTTTTACTCTTAGATTTTGTCCCGGTGATTCCTTGCTGTCTTGTCAGTTCTTTGATGCTTTTAAGGATTTAAATACTCTTTTATCCAACATGTTTAAAGTCTTTAATGGGAAATTTGGTTCATTATTATTAGAAATGGAAATCATTATGGTTTTCCAATTAAAAAATAAAATAGAAAAAATATTCTAGGCTATCTTCATAAAAGTGAAACTGTTGGGTGAGAGGGCATGGATAATGCTGTGGTTCCTGGGAACAGTCCAAAGGATAAAATAAGGAATCAGAGAGATATATTAGGCAGGCCTGGGTAGAATTCCCAGACATGGTCCAGTTTTGCATGTCATGGATATTAGATGGTAGGTTACTAATAGACCATTAAGGTAGGATTCATATAGTAGAAAATAATGTAATAAATTGAAAGAAGTCAGAGTGCGACAGTTATGATGAATTGTTTTGATGAATTGTTTTGATTTCCACCTAGATATTCTACATTTCCTCATTTCTTTACACCGTCAATTACATCTGGTATCTATACAGAGAGCTGAGGGTGAGACACAGCCAGAGTGGACAGAACACATTTCCACTGGTAAGTTTTATTCAGAGCTAACAGTCAAGAACAGTATGCTAAAATAAACCCATAAATCCTTGATAAACAGTGTAAGCAATCTACACTGGTTAGGTGAATTCATGGAGGCTAATAAAAGAAAAATTATGTTCCCACAGAATTTCTGTCATGTTCACAAGATTTTTTCTTCTCTCTTGCTACCAAAAAAAAAAAAAAAGATTTTGATTATAGGAAACATTATTTACAGTACTGTCATTACTGCCCGGTTCCATCAGGTAAGGAAATCCTTCTTGGCTCCATGCTAATTCATCATTGTTGCTGGAGTAGGAATAAGATCTTAGGTAGAGTCAGGGAAAGTGCTTAGTTTGCTAACTCGGGATTTGGGCAACAGGTATTGGAAAGGGAGAGTGTTCTGCTTGGCTGTATCGCTTCAGTATGTGTGGATAACAGATACCGTTTGCAAAAGGGCAGAGGAGTTAAGCGTGCGGCCTTCAGAAAACAAGGTAGATCCAGGGAATAGTTGTTTTCCTTTCTTTGGTTCAAAGAGAGTTTGAGGCACTGTCTAGTATTACACTTACAAAAGAGAGAACTCTAAATCAGTGCATCTGGATTGTGTGTGTGCATGCATTTTTTTACATATCACATAATTTATTTCAAGTGTACAATTTAATGGCTTTTAAAGCAGACTTACCAGCTTGTATAATAGTCATCATAAATAAGTTGTAGAATATTTTCTTCATCCCAAATTCTTCATGACCATTTACTGTTAATTTTCTACCCACCCCCTGCACGAGACAACAGCTAATATATTTTCTGACTCTATAGATTTTTCCTTTTCTGGACATTTCATATAGGTAGAATCATCCAACATATAGTTTCTTGTGTCTGATTTATTTCACTTAGCATAGTTTTGACGTCTACCCATCATAGCATGTATAAGTAATTTATGCTTTTTTAGTGTTGAATAGTATTCCATTGTATAGTACACTCAGTTTCTTATTTCTGATTCTATCAGTATATCACTAAGTGATCTTAGAAGACATTTTTAAGATGTTAGCCATTTTCATTTCATTTTTTTGGTGGGGGGGAGAGCGAATGGCAAAGGGAGAGAGAGAATCTTAAGCAGGCTCCACGCTCAGCATGGAGCCCAACATGAGGCTCAGTCTCAACTGTGAGATGATAACTTGAGCCAAAATCAAGAGTCGGATGCTTAACTGACTGAACCACCCAGGCACCCCAGACATTTTCATTCTTTGGCTATCATTATATATTTTAATCTTATTATACAAATCTTACTATTCCAGTTTTCTTATTTCTACAGTGTCCATTCTGCTGTGTGTTTTTTTTTTTAAGATTTTATTTTTTGGTAATCTCTACACCCAGGTTAAAAGTCTCTCATTCCACCATGAAGCCAGCTGGGTCCCCCTGTTGTGGTTTTTTTTTTTTTTTTGAAGGGGAATTTTTGTTTAAGAGCATCATGGAGTAATTGAATCTGGAAAACCTCCCCACATACCTTTTGATAGATCCTACAGATCAGTTGTAGGCTAAATGAAAGATGGTATACGGTATGCACATGATGAAACTCAATAAAATTTGTTGAATGAGTAAATGCTACTATAGCATCAAAAGAGATTTGAGGGTGAATCAGGAGATCTATCTTCTAGATGCAGTTCTGTCATTTATCTCCTTTCTGATCTTGAGCACATCATCTCCTTTTCTTGGGCCTGTGTTTTATAAAATGAAGTGTTGGTCTCTGTGATCTTTAATGTCCTTTACAGCTTCAAAATGCTGTGATACTCTAAATCCTCATCTGACTGGGTTCTAAATAAGATATGCTTCTTGCATTTTTCTAGTCTTGTCCTAAGATATACATTGTTGGAGAAGATTGAGAGCATCGAATGCTTTGAAAACTTTTTTTTTTCTGGAAGGAAAATGGACTGTGAGGATCATTGAAAACTTAATGTGAGAAAACCTCCTTAGTTAGCGTCTTGAACAAGATATTATAGTTCTGTTCCATAGAACTTTCTGCAGTGATCCAAATATTTTATGCACTGTCCAGTTTATTTTTTTAAATTCTTTTAACATTTATTTATTTTGAGACAGAGAGAGAGCATGAGCAGGGGAGGGGCAGAGAGAGAGGGAGACACAGAATCTGATCCAGGCTCTGAGCTGTCAGCACATAGCCTGATGCGGGGCTTGAACCCGTCAATGAGATCATAACCTGAGCCGAAGTCGGACGCTCAACCGACTGAGCCACCCAGGTGCCCCTGCACTGTCCAGTTTAGTAGACACTAGCCATGTGGCTGGTGTGATTGAGGGACTGACTGACTTAATTTAATTTTAATTTTAACCACATGGGGTTAGTGACTACCATATTGTGTAACTCAGTACTATATTCTGGTGTTTTTTTTTCCTCTTGTTTACGTCTGGAAAGTCAACACTTATAATTACTCTCTCTTCTATATTTTAAACTTATATAGTTTCTCAGCTCCCTACAAGTAAGTAATTGCCATGGATATATATCCTCGTACATGTTTGTCTACATAATCCTGGAATCCTAGAGCTGGAAGATACTATGAAAAAAAAAACAGTTCATTTTTCACCTTCAAGTACATAAATGTCTAAAAAGTTCTACAGACTTATATGGGTAGTATTTCAGGTTTCCGTTCATTCACTCACAACCTAAGAGACTGGAATTTGGGAGAAGTTATTTGGCTAAAGAGTAATTCTCTAAAAAAAGTTACCATGATGAGACCAGAAGCCAAGAATGGGAACAAGGAGAAAGATTTTTCTGAGGCTTGGATTCCTATCAGGAGAACAAATTAATCTTTGAATGAAAGGGAGGGAGAGACATACGATTAGCTCTCATATATAGCATTCTATCATTTTCTGAGCATAGAAATGCACATACTGTACTTTATAACTCATGCCATGACATTAGTTCCACCAAGGCAACCTAACCCCAAATTTTAATCCCACTGCCTTTTATTCTGTCATCATAGTTTTGTATCAGGAACCTTGAAAATGTTTTTTCATTTTGAGTTCTCTTTTAAATACCCTAGCAAGACTTGTGCCCTAAACCATTATCAGTAAGATTTTTTTTAATGTATATTTATTTATTTTGAGAAAGAGAGAGAGAGAGAGAGAGAGCTAGCGAGTGTCAGCAGGGGAGGGGCAGAGAGGGAGGGAAAGAGAGAATCCTAAGCAACTTCAGCACTGTCAGCACAGAGCCCTGTGGGGTTCGATCTCATGAACCATGAGATCATGACCCGAGCCAAAATCAAGAATCAGATACTTACCCTCATGAGATGGAGCCCTAAGCTGAAATCAAGAGTTGGATGCTCAACTGACTGAGCCACTCAGGCACCCCATATCAGTAAGTTTTTTTTTTTAATCAGAGATTCATTGACAACAAGATAAGAACAAGAATTAAACAGTTTGGTCTGACGGATAGAGGATAGAATAAAAAGAGAAGGGACACAGGTGGGAGAGGTCACCAAAGACTAATTTTACTTATTTCCCATTTTACTTAAAGTCAGCATTGGCTGTCTTACTTGAAATCATTTGCTATTCCTGATCTTTAGTTTTTAGGGCACATCAATTACCCATCTCTGATTACTGATTAATTACTCACTTAATGCTTATTGATCCATAACAGTGCCATTCTAGAATATAATATGATCTCTTACCTCTGAACAGAAAAAAGCTTGTTTTCTATTCTGGTCTCACTTTAAGGTATTCTGTTCAAAGTCTTTTACCATAAACTTCTAGTGGGTAGAAACCATTCTTCTGTTAAGTTATTTTTCAGTGTCTAACACAACTGGGGGTTTTTGAAATGTTCTTTCTTTTAGAAGTCTAACAGGTGTCACATCTAAAGGACTTATTTGGCCCCCCTCTATTATGCTAGTCGTGGCCTGTTAAGTTTTCTGCTAGTGATCTCATACATAGATTTCTACTCCACCCACAAGGTCTGAAAAGTCAATACCTTTCTGGATCTAAAGAGAAGATGATTGAACTATTATTAGAAGGTGGAGGAGTACTGTGTGATTTCATATTTACCTTTTTTCTTAAGAGAATTTGTTGTAGTATCCAAGTCTTATATTAAGCTATTTCCCTCAGGCTCTCTTTGTGGCTACTGTTGTTATATTTCTTAGACTATAGTAATACAGATACAATTCTCTTATTGCCAGTGCTAAGAAACTATCTATTTAATTGAATTTTATGGCAGATATTGCTTGATAGAACCAAGGTAGCTCTTGGGAATTTTTGTTCTTTGATCAAGTGGTAAGTGATGACCTGATATTTAGTGTATTATGATTGACAATATTCTAAGAATTTGCTCACATTTATTCTTTTCACAGGTTGCAGATTATACTTGTCATGTTGGTCAAATAGCCATAATTTTGTCAAGGTAAGGTTTTTTACTTTCCTTTCTGGCTATGCATAGACTCTCGTTATTCTGTGGTCCAATTTGGAGCAAATAGGAGGACAGTGCCCTTTATTTCCATTGAGTCTATCTCTCCTAACTCTCCAAGCCTTACTGACTTGGAAGCAACAAATGTATGATCATTGGTACCATAGTCCCAGATAGAGTAGGCAGCCAGTTTGAAGTTACACTTTTGGATTTTAGCCTCAATTTTGCCATCAACTCTATGTGACCTTCAACAAATATTTGCCTTTAAATTTTTAGACTTCTAATTCCTTTTTATATCATAAAGAGTTATGATAGAAGGCTATCAAAATTTTATCCACCTTTATAACATTGGGTGAGAATCTACATCTATTAACCCCAGGAAGGGTCTGGATTTCACCTAAAACAGTGGTCATATCAGAGTTGATGTTAGAATTTGTAACTTTTTTTTTAATGTTTTATTTATGTTTGATACAGAGAGACAGAGCATGAGAGGGGGAGGGGCAGAGAGAGAAGGAGACACAGAACTGGAAGCAGGCTCCAGGCTCTGAGCTAGCTGTCAGCACAGAGCCTGACACGTGGCTCAAACCCATGAACGTGAGATCTGACCTGAGCCGAAGTCGGAGGCTTAACCGACTGAGCCACCCAGGTGTACCTAGAATTTATAACTTTTTTAAAAAAAATTTAATGTTTATTTTTGAGAGACAGAGAGACAGAGTGTGAACAGGAGAGGGGCAGAGAGAGAAGGAGACACAGAATCTGAAGCAGACTCCAGACTCTGACCTTGTCAGCACAGAGCCCAACACGGGGCTCGAACTCACAAACCATGAGATCATGACCTGAGCCAAAGTTGGCCGCTTAACTGACTGAGCCACCCAGGCACCCCTAGAATTTGTAACATTTACATTTGGGTCTTTTCCTTTTACAAAGAGCTGGCCATAATTAGTTGGATAGATAACTTATTATTTAAATGTATGTTTTGGAAAAGCTCCCAGGAAGGGACTGATGAGAATGAAGTTACTCCTGGTTGTCCTAGAAAGTGAGCACAGAACTCCTTATTAGGTTTTTCCTTTCACTTTGACCCATACCCAGAGACTTGAACAATCTGTTAGATTTCATTAATTTAGGTATGAAATACATTCTCCACTCCACTTAGCCAGCAATCGGACAAGAAGTATTTGCAAGGCTTTTGAGGTATTTTTCTTGAATAAATTATATATATATATATATATATATATATATATGTATGTATATATATATATGTATATATATATATATACACATACACACACATATATATATATATTTACTTATTTATTTGTGGAGATTGGTGGAGTGATAGAAGAACAGAGTATTCTGCAAAGAGGAAAGGGAATAAAAATATCTGAATAAGTGGTGATAAGTTTTGTTTTTTTCCTCCCAGCCTGATACCTCTGCTGTTGATGACACCTGTATTCTGTCTGGGCAATGTCAGTGCATGCTTCCGCAACTTCAGCCAGAGCCACAGGTAAACAAGGACTAAATCTATCATTTTCATGGTAGACTACATCTTTTCTTTTCCATATATAGAGATGGAAAAGACTTTCTATGTATGTTCTGGCCAAGTTGTTTGTATTTGGAACAAGGCTCTATGGAACCTTAGTGTAGTCTATAGAGCAAGGTGTAGTCAAGGCAAAAAATACATAAGTAGAAATATAATACAAAGAGACTAGAAGATAACGTATCTATGAGAAAGAATAAGGGGTTATGGGCAAAGTTTAGCAAAATGAGAAGTAAAATCGCATACTTAACTAAATTTTGTGGCACCAAATGGGTATCTCTTTGTGTCTTTAGCAGTACTCCTGTCCATTGATTCCCTTCCTAGGTGTATTCTGATGTACTCACCACCATCAGCCATGGCTGAGCTGCCTTCTGCCAACACATCAGTTTGTAGCACACTTTATTTTTATGGGATCACCATTTTCCTGACCAGCTTTCTCCTCAGCCTCCTCGCCATTGTGGTATGGTGCTACCTGTCTTTACGGAAAGAAAGGGGGGATTGGAAGGGATGCAGCAATTTTGCTAGGGACTGGGGAAAATGGCATAAAGAGGCATTTCCTAAAGTTCTAGATCTAAGAAAGTAGCTAAGAGATATTGACAGTTTAAAATTTTTTATTTTTTAATGTTTTTTTAATTTATTTTTGAGAGACAGAGACAGGGCGAGCAGGGGAGGGTTAGAGAGAGAGGGAGACAGAATCCGGGCTCCAGGCTCTGAGCTAGCTGTCAGCACAGAGCCCAATGCAGGGCTCGAACCCACAAACCGTGAGATCATGACCTGAGCCGAAGCCAGACCCTCAACCGACTGAGCCACCCAGGTGCCCCGACAGTTTAATTACTATTTCAGTTTTTGGATCTCTCAAGATTAAATGATTAATGAGAAAAGAGCCGTTATTAATTATCTGATAATTATGCTCATCCTAGAACTCATATATATTCCTGTGGACCCTCATGGAAGACCAGACCAGAAAACTAGTATGTGTCAGGCATATCCTTTATACAGGATAACACTTCAGAACATAGGAAATATGCTTTGATTTAATTTGATAATTATCCAAATAACAAAGGAGTTTTCTTTTTCAATTATTTATTGGTTATAAGTGCATTTATGCTATGTCTGACTGGGGTTAAAATGCTAAGTGGCTTAGGCAGTTACTAAATACTCATTTGACATCATCAGAATGATGTACAATTAATTAGTCATGAGACAATATATTATTAATATGTAACTGCCTAGTATAAAATCAATACACAAGCGAATATGCCTTTTTATTTGCCATATCTACTTTTTATTGTCATTTTTTCCTCTCCCCATATGCTGGTTCAACTATCTGCCTGCAGACCAAATTTATCCCACAGATACGTTTTATTTTGCTAGCACAGCTGGCACATGTGAACCAAATATAATTACAGAGAATTTCCTTTGACAGTTTAAAAATAAGTTATGGGGATAGCTTAGTTCAAACTAGCGACTATGTAAAGAGGGTGAAATGTTTAGTTTGTATTAAGATGGTTTTGATAATCTACATTTAGAACTAATTGACAAGAGAGTCAGGTATCCCAAAGCCTGGCATCGTGGGGATTCTTGCTTCTTTAGAATAGCCCAAGCTTCCGTGGTCATTCAGAATCAGAACTGACTCTAGTAGACGGAAATAGTCCCAAACAAGTAAAAGCCTGCCTTCTTTTGATTCCAGTGTCTGTGGGGAAAGGAAAATACATGGCTAAACTTAATTAAATAATTGGCTTATTCACTTAGAGAGTGGGTCTGGATTATTAGGGAAAATTTTGGATTTGGTTAGATTTGTTACCAAGATTGTTACCTTACTCCCCACAAAGAGCACTTTGGAATTCTAAACTGATTTGTATGTGTTTCATGAGCTTAACCTTATTCAGATAGCCCCCAAATAGAAGGGGAAAAGAGTATTTTCTGTCTAAGGACAATAAGAGACTTACTAAATTTTTTTTTCTTAGAGTTGAGAATTTAAGCCCAGCCACAGTGCTAAAATATTTATTGTAAGGGTATTAAGTACAGAATGCTAACATAGTCTCTAGTTAAGTGTTTTAAGAGGGTCTGGTTAGATCTTAGCTTTAACTTCCCATACATATATGGTGATTAGCCTCAGGGGGAAAAAAGCCTGAGGATGGATATAATGTTTATATATTGAATGTGGTAAACAGAGGGTTGGCTAATATCTCTCCATTTCCCAGCCAAACAAAATCCACTCTGAAGATAATTTTCTCTCAGAAAAAGACTGGTCTGTCTTAGATGGTAAAGAGACTATGTTTTGCTGCTGTCAGATCCTGAGAGAAGGGATCCCTCTACAAAGATAGGAGGCCACACCTGGGAAGTTTTACCAAGCCTCAGGCAAACTACTCACCGGCTGTACCCATGTTTAGGTCTTACTCATCCAAGCCCAGTCCCTATATAAGAAGTTTGTGAAATCTACTGGCTTTCTGGGGAGCGAACAGTGGGCAGTGATTCACATCATGGAGCAGCGAGTGCGCTTCTACCCAGTGGCCTTCTTTTGCTGCTGGGGCCCAGGTGGGTCTCTTAATGGGAAGAGCCGGGTAATGATGAGGGCAGCTATTGGGTTCTGATCAAGCAAAGTGGTCTCACCACTAAGGATGACTGCAACTTGTAAAATTCCTGTCCAACTGTAGAACTTGTGTTTGTCCCACTCATATTTCAAGTTTTCCTAACTTTCTTGTTTTTCTTCTTATGTTTTAGAAATTAGGGTAATTAGACATGAGTTGCTATCTAATAGGAGAGAAAATGCCCTGACAGAGCTCAGAGATATTAACACCTGCCTTTCCTACTACACAAAGTGTAGCGAGGATCAGATTGGATAATGTTTATAAAAGAGGTTGGTAAATTCTGAAATGCTAAGAAGTGTAACTTACCTTCCTGTAGTGTGCCTTACCATCATTGCTGCACTAATAACCTGCGAAGTTTAGTCAGTGAGGAATAGAAGTTGGATCCTGGAGGCCCAGTGGTTTATGTAATTGGCTAATCTCACTCCTAGTCTTCATTATGCCTGTGGCTTTATTTCTCACAGAGCTTAGGCAGGTATACTGGAGAATTTTATGCTTAGATAGGCAGGGTTGTCAACAAGATTCATACTTTGTGTTTTCACAGCCATCATTCTGATAATTGTAAAGTTGACTAAGCTACAGAACATGAAGCTCCACATGGTCCTCTGTGTTCTCCAGGTAACACCTTCCACATCTGTTTTTACACCCTCTTATTCTGTTCTCTTACACTGCCATTACTCAGTAAGCATATTTTTTTTGCCTTAGCATATTTATTTCAACATTGCAATGGAGAAAATATATTCTTTATATTCAGTTATGAAGAATGTGAAATTTTCCTCATAGATGAGGTAGATATTTTGGGGAAAGTATCTCTGGTCAACTTCATTTTATTGATATGTTTTTAAGGGATGGGTAACAAAAACACAAGATCTATTAGATAATGTTTTTGTGAAACACTGATAATGACATGATTCTCTCCCATCCAGAATGAATTGAATGGGATAAATGAGCTATTCTAGGTAAATGGGGAGAGAGGAATGCAGAAATAGAATGATTCTCTCTTTTCCTCTTTTGTAAGATTTAAGAAGGCTTTTGGGCTATCTGACTATACTGATAGGGCAGTTTTCTCAAGCCTGACCTGGGAAATGGAGGTAATAAGGAAGGGCATTGAAACCAGTTCATTTTCCTTATGTATATGCCAAGAAGTCTGACCAACTCTGTCATCTGTAACGAGATACACTGTGAAGGGTGAGTTTAGGAGGAGCAAGAAAAATATTTAAAAACTCACACCAGAGCTTGATGTTTGAGATAGAGGAAATGTAACAATGCTTGATAAATAAGGGGAATGGGGACTGTTCCCTGGATCTCTGAAAACCTGGATGGGCTCCACCACCCCTTCATCTCCTCCAGGCTCTAACAGCATCATCCCAGGGCCTGCTCAACTGTGGAGTATATGGCTGGACACAGTACAAGTTCTACCAACTAAAGCAAGAGGCTCGGCGTGATGCAGACACGCAAACACCATTATTATGCTCACAGAAGAGAGTCTATAGCAGGGGCCTAGATACAATGGAGTCTACCCTTGCTTTTGCTACCAGCCCTCCACCGTTCTCTGAAACTGTAATACTGGAACATCCAGAAACTGGAGTTATTCCACACTAATGGATTGGGAAGAGTGTTGGGGAACAACATCTCAAGTCTTTTCCAACCTCGCCTTGAACTATAGAAGTGAAGGAGGATGTAATGCATGGTTAGTGGCTTTTCTCGTTGAATTGGCCCGGATCTCTCCACTATTATCAGATTCACTTGTGATTATTAAAGTCTTTGTTCAGAGAGGTGAAGCCACTGTCCTTCTAAGAAATAGACTCCTGTTACCTCAATGAATCTTAGATTTGTTTAAATCTCGTGTAGATAAATTCTAGGTTATTATTTACATGTGCTATTTCCAGGCTCTCTACTCTGTGATTGTGGGGGAAGTAGGGTGGCATACACCAACTTGCTCTCTCTAAGGCTGGACAAAGAAAATCCTGGGTTTCTGTCCTTTGAAGGTTTTTGAGACTCGGAAGAAGCAAGGACAATAACTACCAAAGAAGTGACCATGGGATCCTCAGACACATCCTACTCTCTGATTTGCTCAGTGCTGTTCCAAATCTCAACAGTAGGGATCATCTGCTCTAGAAAATTAAGGCCAATTTTATGAAGTTACAGGGGATAATAAGATTTAAGAGAAATCAGGATTAAAAGAAATTTTAGATATCAAAACCCCTCAATTCCATTTACAAGCAGAAGTCCAAAGATAGGTTTCATAGTGCCTGGATATAGAATTACGTCGAACCATACGAACTTGCCGTTTTTATAGGTGAAGGCCTAATATCAATTTTATATGGTTTGACCTAACATTAAGTGCTAAATGTATGCTTATAGGAAAAAAAAAAGAATGAACAAGTGAATGAATGGCTAGTAAGGAGAATTTGAACCTTTTGAGAAAGAAAAGATTTCCAGCCTGCAGAGTCACACTCACAGTAGGAATGTCTAATCTGTTTCTTCTTTAACCACACAACAAGTGATGTTTGGTCTCTTCAGTTATATCATGACCAAGTCTGAGGCCAGGGCATCAGACACTATGATGCTCAAACAAAGAGGAAAACCAAATGGACAAAGTGGTTGGAATGAGAATCAACTAAAACACCTGGAATTAATAATCAGATGCTTCTCACCTGATATACTCCTTTGGTTTGTCCAAGGAAAAATTCTTAAGATTAGAAAAAATTTACAGAGTAGATTACAGTGGAAGATTAGACAAGATGCTCTGAAATGTAAATTCTAGAGATCATTCCAAAGGAACTCTCTACAGAAACGTTAGGGAGCTCAGTAACAGCTCAAACATTAAAAAAAAAAATCACCTATTGAGGCTTCTCATTGCCCCAGAGCTCTGGAGATCTGATTTCTGGATGGCACAGAACAGGAAGGATTGCTTCACCTAGGGAGCTGCTTTAACCTCTTTTAATTTAAAAATCAATAAGTATTTGACATTTGGAGAAACAAATGAAAAAAAGAAAGATTCCTATTTCCATAGACCTTGAAGGACACCAGAACTACAGAGTCCAACCATTAAAAAGTCCTTTTAGTGTCACTTCATATTTGGCTTTATTACCAGAAAGAGGGTAATTATCAAATGTTTTTCAGGTTTGTTCATCTTGCTTCTCTGATGAAGTTTTTTACATTGACACTGGTCTTAGATCTTCTATAGATGTAGCAAATAAGTAGATCATAGGAATGAGGAACTGTAAAAGGCTAGGCAAGATCCAGACTAGTATTACTAGCTTTTTATCGTACTGAGAGTCAGAGGGCACATGGAGAGCTGGGCCATCACTCAAACTCCCCTCATATCTCTTAGATTCACATGGAGGAGGCGCATGGACATAGACATAGTGGCGGTTTTTAAAATCGTTGCAAACACTTCTCCCATGGCACTTGTCCAGGTGTAGTCATAATGGAGTATAGTGGTATGTAAGCAGGCTTTATTTTTATTTTTATTTTTTTAATATTTGTTTATTTTTGAGAGAGAGTGACAGAGCACAAACAGGGCAGGGGCAGAGAGAGAGGGAGACACAGGATCCAAAGCAGGCTCCAGGCTCTGAGCTGTCAGCACAGAGCCCAGTGCCGGGCTTGAACCAATGAACTGCAAGACTTGAGCTGAAGTCAGACTCTTAACTAACTGAGCCACCCAGGTGCCCCTCTAAGCAGGTTTGATTTAATACAGGTTTTCTGTGGAACACTTTGGGTACCATCCTTCATCTCCCTCTCATTAATTCTGTCTGTGGCTTCAAAAAACTCTGCACTCCAATACCACATGCCCTACATCATGGGGAACTGGGTGTTTGATGTTTTTCAGTTCAGTCAACAGCTTTCCACATTTTGCATCTTTGGCCTTACACTTAATGAAGATCTTAACCAGCACTTTAGTTTCACTGCCACAGTTTCCAAACCTGCCACTCTTGGTATTCATGTAACGATATCAACTTTCTAGGCAACCTTGTGCCCTTCCCAAAAGTTTTAACACACTGATTTTCCATGCTTTAGCACCAGTCCTGCTAACAGTGTCCTTTTTTCTTTGTAAGGGGTACCGTCTTGCTGGTAGATATCTGTCTGGCATCATCTGGAGGTGCCGTTACTGTGTTCTGGGAGGTCACCCTCATTTACACTATGGCAGCAGCTTCTACCTTTAGAAATCTGCAGGTTTTATGGAAGAATCCAAGTGTGCGATCTGAACCTTTCTTCAGCTGTCATGAGGGTAGACAAGAGTGATCCTTTAAACAATCACTGCTACAATCACATTCTTTTCCTTTATTTATTGTCTTTTTTTTTTTTTTTTTTTTTTTTACAATGTGGCTTTCCAAAGGAGCTTTGGAGCTCAGGTTTATTAAACAGGCAGTCCCCTCAGTGCTTGTACAATAGCTGGTGGAAGTTGTCAAAGCTGAAGTTGCTGAAGCCCGTATCAACAGTAAGAAAATCATGCACTGGACAAAGGTTCTGGCTATGACTATATGATTTCATAGAAAAAAGGGCAGAAGGGAGGTGCAGCAACTAGGGTTGTCATTGTCATGGCCCAGTTGAAACAACTAATGATCCTGCACTTGTGTCTCAGTTGCCTTCCCTGAGATCCAGATCTTTGTCCATGACACAGATGCTGCCCTCACCCTGAACTTTACATGAGGACATCTGCCATTTGATTGTGCCTCCTCCTTCTCCTGTTGTGCTCTGTCTTCTCAGGAGTGTCCTTACTGTAACCCTCCTCAAAGCACAACAGCTGTAATACTGCTTAGCTCAGCTCCTGCTCTCTTCCTAGAGGAGTATACCGAAGAGAGGACACTTCCAGAGGTCCTGCCAGTACTGTGACTCAGGATCAAGCCCCAAGAAAAGAAAAAGATAGAATCTTCTTCCTTTAGTCCTAGTCCTCATGTGACAGTCTTCCCTTCCTGTCATTCATTGTTCTTTTCCGTCACCAAAACCAAAGGTTTCAGGAGCAGGGGTTTGTGACTCTGGGTAGGTCACAGGCCTCTGCTGTTAAATGCATTTTACACCAGTCCCTACTCTGTACCATACAGCCCTTTCAAACCTTCAGTCCTTTTCTTTCTTTCTTTGTTATTCACGATATGTTTATTGGCTTATTCCTAGAATATATGTGAAGTGTTTTTAGAATAACTAATCCGTGCCTCTCTGAAAAGTATATATAAAACAGGAGAATGGTATTAGGTCAAAATAATGTTTTCCAAAATTATTTCAGTTAGTACTTCTCTATCTAGACCTATCCAGTCTGATGATATTATTCCTTTTGGATTAAGTTCAGATGTTACTATTTGTATTTTATTTTGGGTTTGCCCCCACATTTTGGATGATGATGATTATATGGGGGCATGTGAAATATTACCATTCTAAAACTCAGTACTATCCCAAAAAATGTACTCAGAAGTACACTTCCTTGAGGCTTTAATCTGTTACCATGTCCTACTTCTTTCCACCCAGTTACCAATCACCAATCTTAATAGTACTTAAGTTTTTCCTGTATTTCTTCCAGCACAAATTAACAGATACATGTATATTTTCTTATACCCTCTTTTTTCTTGTATAAATATACCATAACATTTTCTGCTTTACTTTTTAAACTTAAAGATACACCCTGTAAGTTATTCCATAGCAGTTCAATGAAATCTTCCTCATTCATTCATTCTGTCTCTCTCTTTTTACTGGCTCATAGTATCCATATTGTGGATATAACTTATTCAATCACTCCCCTATGTATGGGCCTTTCAGTTGTTTACATTATTTTGAAATTACACCAGTACATCAACACATAATCTTACACATAAGTATTTTTGTGGAGGTAAGTTCCTCTACAAAATGGGAAGGCAGTGCCCAAAGCTAATTGCATATGTAGCTTTGTTTGGAAGGCAGCTATGCTCACCACTATACCACCAACGCTGTAGCTTTGTTTGATATTGCCAAAGTGCCCTTTATTTTTTTAATAGTTTATTGTCAAATTGGTTTCCATATAACACCCAGTGCTCTTCCCCACAAGTGCCCTCCTCCATTACCACCACCTCCCCTTCCCCTCCCGCTCCCCCTTCAACCCTTGGTTCATTTTCAGCATTCAATAGTCTCTCAAGTTTTGCATCCCTCTCTCTCCCCAACTCTCTTTCCCTCTTCCCCTCCCCCTGGTCCTCCATTAGGTTTCTCCTGTTCTCTTGTTAGACCTATGAGTGCAAACACATGGTATCTGTCCTTCTCTGCCTGACTTATTTCACTTATCATGACACCCTCGAGGTCCATCCACTTTGCTACAAATGGCCAGATTTCATTCTTTCTCATTGCCGTGTAATACTCCATTGTGTATATATACCACATCTTCTTGATCCACTCATCAGGTGATGGACATTTAGGCTTTTTCCATGTTTTGGCTATTGTTGACAGTGCTGCTGTGAACATTGGGGTACATGTGCCCTTATGCATCAGCACTTCTGTATCCCTTGGGTGAATCCCTAGCAGTGCTATTGCTAGGTCATAGGGGAGTTCTACTGATAGTTTTTTGAGGAACCTCCATACTGTTTTCCAGAGCGGCTGCACCAGTTTACATTCCCACCAACAGCGTAGGAGGGTGCCGGTCTCTCCACATCCTCCACATCCTTAGAAGGCTTTTGCCAGTTGCATTCCCACTAGAAATGTTTTAGAGTGCCTGTTTTCCCACACTGTAAGTAACAGAGGATGTTACCATTCCATCAGTTTTAATTTTCACCAAACTAATAGGTGAGAAGTGGCACCTCACTGTTGCTTAATTTGTATTTTTCTAATTTTAAACAAATTTGAACATGTTTGAATATGTTTAAGGCAATTTTTATATCTTTTCATAGTTATTTCTTCATGTCCTTTCCCCCTTTTTCTATCAAGCTTTTGGTCTTTTTTTCCTCTATAACCTTTCCCCCCAGCTTTATTAAGATATAATTCATGAGGGACACCTGGGTGGCTCAGTTGGTTAAGCATCCAACTTCGGCTCAGGTCATGATCTCCCAGTTCGTGAGTTCAAGCCCCGCATCAGGCTTTGTGCTGACAGCTAGCTCACAGCCTGGAGCCTGTCTTCGGATTCTGTATCTCCCTCTCTCTCTGACCCTCCCCTGCTTGTGCTCTCTCTCTCTCTCTCTCTCAAAAATAAATAAAAAACGTTTTTAAATTTTTAAAAAAGATACAATTCATGAATAAAATCACAAATATATTGAAGTATACAACTTGACTTGATTTATGTGTATATATATATAATATATATTAAGTAGACTTATATAAATATAAATTTTCTAAAAGGCAAAGGAGCTAGAAAAGTTAAAATAATTTTGGAGAAGGGGTGCCTAGTGGTTCATTCAGCTAAGTATCTGACTCTTGATTTCAGCTTAGGTCATGATCTCATGGTTTGTGAGTTTGAGCCCTGCATCAGGCTCTGTGTTGACAGCACAGAGGCTGCTTGGGATTTCTCTCCCCTCTCTCTCTGCCCCTCTCATCTCTCTCTGCCCCACTCATCTCTCTCTCTCTCTATCTCAAAATAAATAAATAAATTTTTAAAAATTAAAAAATATAATTTTGGAGAAGAATAACATGGAAGGAACCAGTATACTCAATCTGAAGACTGTGTGGTATTGGTGATGAGACAGATACATAGATAATCAAACAGAAAAGAGAACTCACACATGTATGGCCAACTAATTTTTGACAGAGTGGCAAAAGCAATTGCATGGAGGAAAGACAGTCTTTTCAATAAATGGTGCTGGAAAATTAGATATACATAGACAAAAACAAAAAATGACCTCAAGCTAAGCCTCACACTTTATACAAAAATCACTTCAGAATGGGTCATAGACTTAAATGTAAAATATAAAACTATAAAATTTTTTAGGAGAAGATATAGAACATCTTTAGGACTTGGTGAGGATTTCTTAAATGTGATACCAAAAGCATAATCCATAAAAGAAATCCATAAATTGGACCTCATCAAAAATAAAAAAAAATCTTAATTTGGAAAAAGACCCTGTTAAGAGTATGAAAAGACAAGCTATCAACTGAGTGAAAATATTTACAGACACATATCTAATAAAAAATAAGACTCATCTAGAATATATAAAGAACTCTAATTGCTCAACAATCCAATTAGAGAATGGACAGAAGATGAAGAGACGTTTCACTGAAGAGGTTATATGAATGGCAGATAGCCCATGCAAAGATGTTTAACTTTAGTAGGCACTAGAGGAATCCAAGTTAAGACCCCATGAGAGATCACTGCAGACCTATTAGAATAGCTAAAGTTTGAAAAATAGGGAGCATGCCAAATGTGGATGAGGATTCAGAAAAACTAGATTTTTCACATATTGCTGATAGGAGTATAAAATTGTATAGCAACTCTGGAAAACAAGCAGTTTCTTTAAGCAAATGACATGACTTAGTAATTATGGTTTTGAATATTTATCCCAGAGAAATGAAAATGTATGTCTGCATAAAAATATGTATGTAGATAATTATAGTAGCTTTATTTATAATAACCAAAAACCAGAAACAACCAAAATATTCCTCAATAGGTGAAAGGTTAAACTCTGGTAAGTCCATATTATGCATTAGCATCAAGAAGGAACAAACCATTGATCCACAAAACAACTTAGCAGGATCTCAAGGACATTAAGGTGAGCAAAAAAAGCATTCTCAAAAGGTTACATACTGTATGATTTCATTTGTGGGACATTTTTGAAATGACAAAATTAGATATGGAAAAGATATTAGTGGTTGCCTGTGGTTAGGAATGGTGGGGTAACTATATAGAGGGTGGTATGAATGAGACCTTTGTGGTGATAGCATAGTCCTCCATCTTGATTGTGGTGGTAGTTACAGAAATCTACACATGATAAAATGGCATATAACTCTTCACACTGCATAGTGTTGAAGTCGGAGAAACTCAGTGAAAGGTATATATGGCCCTTTTATGTTATCTTTGCGATTTCCTGTGAATTATTTCAATATAAGTTTTCTTTTAAATACCAACATGACTGCCAAACACCTTTAAAAACTATTAGAGGGGCGCCTGGGTGGCTCAGTCGGTTGGGCCACCGACTTCGGCTCAGGTCAGATCTCACATCCGTGGGTTCGAGCCCCACGTCAGACTCTGTGCTGACAGCTAGCTCAGAGCCTGGAGCCTGCTTCCGGTTCTGTGTCTCCTTCTCTCTCTGCCCCTCCCCCTCTCATGCTCTGTCTCTCTCTGTATCAAAAATAAATAAAACATTTAAAAAAAAAATAAAAACTATTAGAAATATAAGGAGGGGTGCCTGGCTGGTTCAATAGGTTAAACATCTGACTCTTGATTTCAGCTCAGGTCATGATCTGAGGGTTGTGGGATTGAGCCCCACATCAGGCTCCATGCTGAGTGTGGAGTCTGCTTGGGATCTCTCTCTCTCTCTCTCTCTCTCTCTCTCATTCTCTCCCCACTCCTCATGCCTCCCTGCCACTATGTGCAGACTCCATCTCTCTACAATAAAAAAAAAGAAAAGAAAAGAACTATAAGAAATAGCTGATAAAAACATAACTTAAGAGGAAGTTTTATTTACTTATTTAAAAAAACTTTTTTCAGAAGGAGGGGATACAAGTGAGCAAGAAGCAGAGAGAGAAATAGAAGTGGGGCTCACCTTTCCCCTGAAGTGGGACTCGTGCTCACCTGAAGCGGGGCTTGTGCTTACCCAAAGCAGGGCATGAGCTCACCTGAAGCAGGACCTGAGCTCACCTGATGTGCAACTCAAACTCATGAACTGTGAGGTCATGACCTGAGATGAAGCAGATGAGTGAACTGAAAAAGAAATCACTGGAAATAATTCAGTCAGAGGAGCAAAAAGAAAAAAAGAAAGAGAAAGTGAAAGTCCAGGGACTTACAGGATACCATAAAGCAGAGCAATATACACATTATAGGAGTCCCACAAGGACAGAGAAAAAATAAATAAATAAAAGGACCAGAAATCTTACTCAAAGAAATAGAGGCTGGAAAATTCACAGATCTGGGGAAGGAAATGGATGTGTACAAATCCATGAAGACTCTAGAGAATACCAAATAGGAGGACTCCAAAGATAGCCACACTGAGATATATTATAATCAAATTGTCAAAATAAAAGACAGAGAGTTTTGACATAAGCAAGAGAAAAGTGAGTTGCTTTATAAGAGGGAATATTTATGACTCCTGGTGGGTTTTTTTAAAATGTTTATTTATTTTTGAGAGAGAGGCAGAGCCCAGACAGGAGAGGCAGAGAGAGAGGGAGACACAGAATCTAAAGCAAGCTCCAGGCTCTGAGTTGTCAGCACAGAGCCCTACCTGGGGCTTGAACCATGAGCAGAGCCCAGTATGGGGCTTGAACCCATGAAAGGTGAGATCATGACCTGAGCTGAAGTCAGATGCTTAACCAACTGAGCCACCCAGGTGCCCCTCGGTGGTTTTTTTCAACAGAAACTTTGTAGGCCAGAACAGAGTTGCATGATATATTCAACCTGAAATTAAAAAGCTGGTAAAATTATCCCTGCAAAATGGAGAGATAAAGAGTTTCCCACACAAAGGTGGAGGGAGTGAACCACTACTAGAACTGCCTTGAAAGAGGTGCTAAAGGGGGAGTTCTTCAAGTTGAAAGGATGCTAAAAATCAACACAACAGCTTAAGAAAATATGAAACTCATTGGTAAAGGTAAATAAATAGACAAATACAGAATACTGTGTTACTTTAATGGTGAGTAAATCACTTTTAATTCTAGTATAAAAGTTGAAAGTCAAAAGTATTGAAAGTAACAAAAAATATATTACAAAATACACGATATGAATAGATGCTAATTATGACAATAATAACAAAGTAGGGAGAGGGGTAGAAGTTAAAATGCTGAGTTTTTTATCTGAGTAAGCTTAACTGGTTATCAGCTTAAAATAGACCCTTATAACTCTATTTTATGTGAGCCCCAAGGTAACCACAAAAATTACCAATAGAAGTTACAAAAGAGAAAAGAAAGGAATTAAAGCATATCAATACCAAAAAAATCAACAAAATGGAAAGGAAGACAAGAAAGGAAAAGGGAGACAAAGTAACTGTAAGACTAACAGAAAACAGCAAAATGGCAATACTAAATCCTTCCCCGTCAGTAATTACTTTACATGTAAATAGATTACATTCCCCAACCAAACGATGTAAAGTGTCTGGATGGATAAAAAAACAAGACTCTGTAAGAATTTAAAGACACATATAGGCTGAAAGTGAAGGGATGGGAAAAGATTCCGTGCAAATGATAGTCAAAAGAGAACAAGGGTGACAATACTTAGATCAGACAATACTTAAATAGACTTCAAGTCAAAAGAGCCACAAGAAACAAAGAAGGACATCATATAATGATAAAAGGAACAATCCACCAGGAAGAGATAACAATATGTACCTGGAAGAGATAACAATATGTACCTGGCATTTCATGGGAATACAAAGATACTATAGAAACATTGTAAAGACTATTTACCAAAATCTAATAGCTCCTAAGTATATAAGGCAAATATTGACAGAACTGAATGGAGTAAATAACAATATACAGTAAAACCTTGGATTGTGATTAACTTGTTCAATGAGTGTTCTGCAAGATAAGCAAACATTTCTAATAAATTTTAACTTGATAAACGAGTGATGTCTTGCAATACAAGTTATACGTGATGCCAAATGTGACATCACAACTGAGCCAATGTTCTCTCAATCTCTCTCTCTCTCTCTCTCACTCACTTGCTAAGGGGTTGTGGGTGATCGTCTCCCATGCTCAGATGCCTGATCTCAGGCCTTGGTGTTTGGCAGAAATCAATGATTTTTCAGAATGTTGGAAGGTACCTACAACCAGTATTAATATATTTTTTGTCACTTCAAAGTACCTATAGTCAGTCCTTTGTGTTTCCATGCAAGAGTAAGCTTAGAATATGTGGCTTCATTGTAGGTCAGGCTGCCTGCAGATATAGACCCTTTCCTCTGCTGCCTAATTGCCTCTTACATTAAATATAGTAAATGACAAGAGTTTATTAATACTGTACTGTAGTCAGCATCCATTCGTGATGGTAAAAGTCATCCTACACAGTGACCCTGCTCTCTCTTGTCTCCCTCACACCAGCCATGAAAGTTTCCAAAGGTAAGTGCAGGTTAATCTGTTTATTTTTCCTTATATTTTATATTTTCTTTATCATTTTGTATTATATTACAGAACTGTAATCATTTTTATATGAACATTTTCGGGTTGTGGAATAAATCATCTGAGTTTCCATTTTTTCTTATGGGAAATTCGCTTCGGTATACAAGTGCTTTGGATTACAAGCATGTTTTCAGTATGAATTATGCTTGCAAACCAAGGTTTTACTGTACTAATAATAAGGGACTTCAGTTTAATGTTTATTTATTTTTAAGAGAGAGAGAGACAGAGTGTGAGCAAGGAAGAGGCAGAAAGAGAGAGAGACAGAAGCTGAAGCAAGCTTCAGGCTCTGAGCTGTCAACACAGAGCCCAATGTGGGGCTCAAACTCATGAATGGAGTTCATGACCTGAGCCTAAGTCAGATGCTTAACCAACTGAGCCACTCAGGCACCCCGTTATATCCTACTTTCAGTAATGGGTAAGACATCCAGATAGACTATCAGTAAATAAACAGAGGACTTAATATAGACCAAATGGACCTAATAGACATATCAGAACATTGCATCTAATAAGGGGGCAGAACACACATTCTTCTCAAGTGCACACAGAATTTTCTCCAGTGGATGATCACATGTTAGGTCACAGAATTAGTCTTAGCAAATTTAAGAATATTGAAATCATTAGGTATCTTTTCTAACTACAATGGAATGGAACTAGAAATCAGTAGAAGGAAAACTGAAATTTTCACAAATGTGTGGAAATTGACAACACACCCTTGAGCAACTGTTGGGTCACAGAAGAAATTAAAAATGAAATTAGAAAATACCTCCAGATGGGGCACCCAGCCGGCTCAGTTGGAAGAGCATACAACTTTTTTTTTTAATGTTTATTTATTTTTGAGAGAGAGACAGAATGCAAGCAGGGGAGGAACAGAGAGAGGGGGGAGACAAAGAATCCAAAACAGGCTCCAGGCTCTGAGCTGTCAACACAGAGCCCGATGCGGGGCTCAAACTTATGAACCACAAGATCATGACCTGAGCTGAAGTCAGATGCTCAACCAACTGAGCCACCCAGGCGCCTCAGAAGAGAATACAATTCTTAATCTTGGGTTTGTGAGTTTACCCCCCACGTTGGGTGTGGAGATTACTTAAATAAATAAAATCTTTTAAAAAAGAAGGGAATGCCTAAGGACAAATGAAAATGAAAACATATCAAAACTTAAGGGATGTAGCAAAAGTAGTACTAATAGGGATGGCACCAAATTAATAATTAAAAAGAACAGAAAAGCTGGAGGCATCACATTTCCTAATTCCAAAATATATTACAAAGTTACAGTAATCAAAACAATATGGTACTGGCATAAAGATAAACACACAGACCAATGAAACAGATTCACACTGATGTAGCCTACTCATCTTCAACAAGGGTGCAAAGAATAAGCAATTGGGAAAGAGTAGTTTCTTCAACAAATGATGTTTGGAAAACTAGACATCTATATGCAAAAGAATGAAATTGGACCCTTATTTTACACCATACACAAAAATCAACTCAAAATGAATTAAAGATTTAAATCTAAGACCTGAAACTGTAAACCTCCTAGAAAAAATTTCATGACATTGGGATGATTTCATGTTTATGCTACCAAAAGCACAAGCAACAAAAATAAAAATTAGTGGGACTACATCAAGCTAAAAAGCTTCTGTACAGCAAACAATCCACAGAATGAAAAGTCAGGTTTCAGAGTAGGAGAGAATATTTACAAACCTGATATCTCATAAGGGGTTCATCTCCAAAATATATAAGGAACTCCTACAACTCAGTAGCAAAGTTAACATCCCAATTATAAAATGGGCTAAGGACTTGGATAGACATTTCTCCAAAGAAGACATACAGATGGCCAACAAATAGATGAAAAAATGTTCAGCATTATAATCATCAGGGAAATGTAAATCAGAACTACAATGAGATGTTCCCTCACATTTTTGGGGATGGCTATTATCCAAAACAAAACAAAAAACAGTGTTAGTTAGGGTTTGTTGAAATTATACCCCTTTCACACTGTTGGTGGGAATGCAAAAACAGTGTGACCACTATGGAAAACAATATGGAGGTTCTTCAAAACAATTAGCAAAAGAACTGTTTTACAATACAGCAATCCCACTTATGGCACCTATTTAAACAATTGAAATTGGGATCACAGAGAGATACTAGCATTCCCATGTTCATTGTAGCCATAATTTATTATAGCCAATATATAGAAATGTTGTTGAACAGATAAAGAAAATGTACCACAGAATACTATTCAGTCTTAAATAAGGAAACCCTGCAATATGTGAAAACGTAGATGAACCTTGAGGACATTATGCTAAATAGAGAAATCACAGAAAGACAGATACTGCATTAGATGTGTAAGCCAAATTCATAGAATCAAAAAGTGGAGTGGGGATTGTCACAGGCTGGGGAATGGGGATTTATTAATCAATAGTATAAAGTTTCAGTTAAGCAAGGTAAATAAGTTCTGGAAATCTGTACAACATTGTATGTAGAGTCAACCATAATGTATGGTACTTAAAATTTTGTTAGAAAGCTAGATTTCATGTGTTCTTACCACAATAAAAAAAAAAAAGAATAGGAATGTATGATATGGGTGCAGAAGAGATTTGAAATTATACAAATATATTTGTGCAAATTTATCACTAAATTTAAAAATCTAAAGGAAAATATTGAAGGTTCTTTATGGAGTTAATATAATCATAATACCCTAACTTGATAAAGATGGCATTTTTTTTAAAGGCAGAGATAATCTTACTTATTCTGAATGTAGACACAGGCAAAAAGATATATTACAAATAGAATCTTGTATGTTGGAGGAAAATACCATGCTCAAAAAGAATTTATGCCATCAAGTCAGACACATAGATCAATGGAACAGAATAGAAAATCCAGAAGTGGACCCACAATTGTAGGGCCAACTGATATTCAACAAAGCAGGAAAGAATGCCCAAAGGAAAAAAGACAGTTTCTATGGCAAATGGTGTTGGGAAAACTGGGCAGTGACATGCAGAAGAATGAACCTAACTACTTTCTTCACCATACACAAAAATAAATTCAAATTAGATAAAAGACCTAAATGTAAAACAGGAAGCCATCAAAGTCATAGAGGAGAAAACAGGCAACAACCTCTTTGACCTCGACCACAGCAACTTCTTAACACCTCTCCGGAGGCAAGGGAAACCAAAGCAGAAATGCACTTGGGACCTCATCTAGATAAAAAGCTTTTGCACAGTGAAGGAAACAGTCAACAAAGTGAAAAGGCAACCAAGGGAATGGGAGAAGCCATTTGCAAATGACATATCAGATAAAGGGTTAGTATCCAAAATCTATAAAGAACTTACCAAATTCAACACCCAAAAAAAGAATAATCATGTGAAGAAATGGACAGAAGACATGAAGAGACACTTTTCCAAAGAAGATATCCAGATGGTCAACACACACATGAAAGATGCTCAACATCATTAATCATCAGGGAAATACAAATCAAAACTACAATGAGATAACATCACACCTGTCAGAATGGCTAAAATCAACAGCTCAGGAAACAACAGACATTGGCAAGGCTGCAGAGAAAGAGAAACCCTGTTGCACTGTTGGTAGGAATGCAAACTGATGCAGCAACCCCAGAAAACAGTATGGAGGTTTCTCAAAAAGTTAAAAATAGAACTACCCTGTGACCCAGCAATTGCACTACTAGGAAGTTATAGAAAGGATTCAAAAATGTTGATTTAAAGGGACACATGCACCACTATGTGTATAGCAGTGCTATCAATAATAATCAAATTATGGAAAGAGCCCAAATGTGCCTTGCCTGATGAATGGTAAAGAAGATGTGGTGTGTGTGTGTGTGTAATGAAATATTATATATTATATATATAAATGAAATAGAGTATTTGATCAAAAAAGCATGAAATCTTGCCATTTACAAGAATGTGGATGAAGCTAGAATTTATTAAGCTAGGCAAAATAAGTCAGAGAAGCACAAATATGATTTCACTCATATGTGGAATTCAAGAAACAAAACAGATGAATATAGGGAAAGGGAAGGAAAAATAAGATAAAAACAGAAGTAAGTGGACAACCCATAAGAGACTCTTAAATATAGAGAACAAACTGAGGTGGCTGGAGGGGATGTGGGGGAGTGGGCTAAATGGGTGATGGGCATTAAGGAGGTCACTTGTTGGGATGAGCACTGGGCGTTACATGTAAACGATGAATCACTGAATTCTGCTCTTGAAACTAATACTGCACTATATGTTAACTAACTTGAATTTAAATTAAAAAAAGAATTTATGCCAGAAACATAAGCATGAGTTTGGCTTTTTAATAAATGTATCATCATAATTCATCACAGAAAAGCTTAAAGGAAAAAAAAAATGAACCTAAGAATACCTGCCACAAATTTTGTTAAAATTCACCAACTATTCCTATTTTCAAAAATTTCATTGAGGAGGGTGCCTGGGTGGCTCAGTCAGTTGGGTGTCTGGTTCTTGATCTCGGTTCAGATCATGAGCTCATGAACCGTGAGCTCTGCATTGGGCTCCAACGCTAAGCGTGGAGACTGCTTGGGATACTCTCTCTCCTTCTCTCTCTGTTCCTCCCCTCCCTCCCTCTCTGCCTCTCACTCACTCACTCTCTGTCTCTCTCTTGCAAAATAAATAAATAAAAATAGTTTTAAAACACTTCATAGGAATACAAAGATACTACATAAACATAGTAAAGACTGTTTACCAAAATCTTATAGCAAATAGCATTTTAATTATTGAAATAGTGAAGGTATTTCCACTTAAAATCTATTTTCTTTGCCTTTTTGTCCTAGTCAGTTTGAATTTCTTCCAGTAGATTCTCCCCATTGTGAGAGTTTGTCCTGGAATTTTACTTCTCTGGTGCATCCACACCTGCAGTTGACCTCTTGCATTTCCCCCAGAATTGAGGTGTCAGGAACCCTTTCCAATTTCAGGTGCTTTTTTGCAAATTGGCGCACTCTGTGTCCCAGAGTATCTGTTTGGTAGTTAGAGTATTTTCTTTTCTCGGGCCCAGTAGACATCTCATTACTCTTCTCTGCTTTCTCTCTGACCGATACTAATACCACTTGGGTCTTGGAGCTGTAAATAGTTTGCCCTCAGCTACCCAGGCTTGGGGGGTTGTCAGATGCCTTACCACCCTTTGCTGCTATTGTTTGTCAGTTTTGATTTTACCGTCCTGGTGCTTTGGCATTTTTTGTAGGGGTGATTTGAGGAGATTGTGAAAAACTGAAGTGCTGCTGCCAGTTTGTGCAAATCTCCTTTCATTTCTCATATTTGAATTTGTTTCCTAACCATTAAAATATGGAATACTACATCTATGGTAAATAATTTTTTCCACGGACTGTGATACGGAGTCTTGCTCAAAAGGTTGTTTTGTTTTTTTTTTTTACCTAGAAAACCTGAATTCAAGCCCCAGTTTGATTATTTGCAAATTGCTATTTTTGTCATTTAATCTCTTTGAGCATCAGCTTCTTTTTTGTAGTGTGGAAATAACAATATCTATGTGAGTTTTGTTGATTATTCAACAGCATTTCTAAAAATGCTTTGCAAAGTAAAAAGTGTAATTAGTAGAAATACAAAATAGCATTACTTCCTTCACAGTTTCCCTTAACTGAGAACTTTCCCAGGATTTCCCCTTTCCCATGCATGTTTTTTCCAAAAAGTTTCTTTTTTTTTTTTTAAATTGCAGGAGAGTACAGCAAAATTCTTACTACATCAGCAGGAATATTTGACCCATCATAGAGGCCCACCGAATTAGCCAGGTGTGAAGTCCTTTGCAGAAATGATAGTGTCTTTCCCCAGATATCTTGATGCCTCTTTATTTAAATCACATCAAATATAGTAAGCATTAAAATGCCCAAGATCCCACCAAAGCATTTCCTTTGAAGAGCGCATGAGTAATATGGACCTATCTACAAAACAAAATGAGTTATTTATTTATTTGTTGTTCTTTATAGAGAGTGCAAGCTGGGGAGAGGAACGGTGCGGGGGGTGGGAGGGAGAGAACCTCAGGCAGGCTGCCCGCTCAGTGCAGAGCCCAATGAGGGCTTGATCCCATAACCCTGGGATCATGACCCAAGCTGAAATCCAGTCACTCAACTGACTGAGCTATCCAGGCACCCCCAAAATGAGTTTTTAAAAGCATGATACTATTTATGTTATACATATATTTATGTACATGAAACAAAACCTTATGTTTTCTGCCTAAAAATAGACCACACTGATAATAATTGTTCCCAATAGGGAGGAGTGGAAAGATCTGGAGTAGTGATGAACAGGGATTTAGCCTCATATTTAATGTTTTAAACTTTTAAAAATAGCTTTAGGGGTGCATGAGTGGCTCAGTCGTTTAAGCATCTGACTTCGGCTCAGGTCATGATCTAATGGTTCGTGGGTTTGAGCTCTGCATCAGGCTCTGTGCAGACAGCTCAGAGCTTGGAACTTGGTTGCTTCAGATTCTGTGTGTCCCTCTGCCCCTCCTCAACTTCGTGCTCTGTCTCTCTCTCAAAAATAAACAAACATTAAAAATTTTTTAAATAGCTTTACTGATGTATAGTTAATACACTATAAAATTCACCCATGTAAAGCTCATTTACAGATTGTGCAGCCATCATCATCATCTAATTTTAGAACATTTTTATCACTCTAGAAAGAAACCTGTACTCAGTAGCAGTCACTTCCCATTCTCTCCCCTTAGCTTCTTCTACCCCTTTCTTTCTGGATTTGCCTATCCTGGATGTAAATATAAATGAAATAATGTAATATGTCACCTCCTGTGACTGGCTTTTTTCACTTAGCATAATGTTTTCAAGGTTCTTCTATACTATAATATGTATCACTATTACTTTCCTTTTTATTACTAAGTAATGGTTCATTGTATGGTAATGGCACATTTTATTTACCACCAAGCTCTAGGCAGAACCACATTGCCTTATGCTAACACAGCTCCTCACTTTCCTCTTTGAAGATTCTTATCCTGCCCACTCTATCAGTTCCCTCTTCTTGTTTAACTTCCTGACAAGTTTTTTTCATGAAATATTTATTTAAGAAGATAAGTATTACACAGAAGACACTTTAGTTAAATTTAGGTGGAATCTTTGTAAAGCATAAACTGGGTCATCATTTCAGACATCTATTCTGAATAGGAATTTCTGGGGTTTCTAACTTATAGAGATTGAAAGGATGTGGGATGAGAAGGATTTACCCTACAGTGGCCTAATTTGCTAATATGGGATGTAACAAAGGAAAACAGTGGTAACCTGAACAAATATTTATTGCATCTTTTGTTCTGAGCAGTAGTCCAAAATTTTACAGACTAGCAATCCTCATGGTAACCCTACAAGACATTTCTGATGTATTCAATTTATGGTTGAAAAAAAACTGATGCTCATAGGGTAAAAATGTTATCCAAACTTACAGCTAAGAAAGATGAGTGGAGGGTTGCCTGGGTGGCTCAGTCGGTTAAGCGTCCAGCTTTGGCTCAGGTCATGATCTCACGGTTCATGGGTTCGAGCCCCACTTCGGGCTCTGTGCTGACAGCTAGCTCAGAGCCTGGAGCCTGCTTCAGATTCTGTATCTCCCTCTCTCTCTGACCCTCCCCTGCTCTCACTGTCTCTCTCTGTCTCTCAAAAAATAAAACAGTAAAAAAAAAAAAAAAAAAAGATGAGTAGAGATTCAAACCCAAATTACTATGACTTCAAAGTCCAAGTGCTCTGGCCAACCTCTCTAATTAGACCTAGAGTTGGCCAGTGGAATGGGAACTGCTTTCTATGGAAATGAAGTTTAGATTACCTTGTAGTGAATTCAAGGGGCAGAGGGTCCAAAGCCCCAGCAGACTATCCCTAAACCTGTAATGTCGTATCTGGGAAAATATATTAATTTTTTTTCATTGAGAGATGTCTTCTGAGGCTGCCTCTGCGAGGCCTTAGAGAAGAGGGGCAGGTTTCCATAAATCTCCTCAACCTCACCCACTGCTAACGTGAATTCTAGCTGTTGAGTTAGTTACTGTCTCTCTGAACCAAGCAGGATACAAGCAGCGAAAGTTTGAATTAAATCAAGTAAGCAACAGGATTGCCTGAAGCAGGATACTGGGAGGTGCTTCTCACTGGGCTTAAGTTTCCAGAACTAGCCTGTCAGTCATTATCGAGAGAAGAATTCTGCCAATAGGAGTGGTGGAAAAGAGAAAGGAATAATAGGAAGACAGCACAGGTAAAGAAAGAATAGGATCCAGAAGAAAATCCTGGATATACTATTTTCAGATTTGTGTATTTAGAAGGATTTTGTTGGCAGTATTATTTTTAGTGGCTAAAAACAACAACCCTGAGGACAAAATTCATGTCTATTAAAAATGGTTGAATTAACTATAGAATATTGTTAGCAATATGCCGTGGAATACTGTGCAGTCATGGCAAAGAGTGGTTTAGAAATATACAGAATGACTTGGTGAGTCTACCACGATGCAGATAAAAGCAAGATTCAAAGGAATGTAATATGAGCTCATTTTAAAAAGATTACCCCCAAAACATTTATATGTAATTATATGACTATGGAAAAGGGTATGGAAAGTTGTATACCAGGTTAGCAGTGATTTCTAAGAACAAAGTGAGGAGAACTACAATCAGTGAAGGGGCTAAAAAGAGAAGATAAGTGAAATAAATTAAGAGAGCATCTTATTAAAGGGAGGGAGTCCAAACTAAAAGGAGCATATAGGATAGGGTTTCATGTTGTAGAAGTGTTTGGTCTTGGCTTTCTGAAAATAACAGGAATTGCAGTTCAGAAATCAGGGGATAATGGTTGCTTGACATCAGCGCTTCAATACTTCACAGAGGCCACCCCTCCGGGGTGGGGTTGGGGGAGGAATCTTCAGACATTCTCATGCCTCAGTCTTTTACCTGGACACTTTTATCCAAAGCCCAGGTCCCCAACTTCCAACTTTTCTCTCACAAAATCCTTACTTCTCGGTGATCAACATCACAATGAATTCTGTAAGAATGTAACTTTGCCCGCAGTGAAGACCACTCATTTACAAGTTTGGTCAAGCTGTATAGTCTCGTCTCAACCATTCTAGTGAAGAACAGGCCTTGAGTTTGACCTTTAAAATAAAAGCTCACTAAAAGGTTCTCTTACAAAGGCAAATTTTGCATCCCCCTCTGATTAAACAAAAACTACTGATAATTTGAAATGTCTAGAATTATAGTTCATTATGTCATAGGTTTCAAAAATATAGGATCTATTTCAGAGGTAAGGTCAAGGTCAAACTATTTAGCTCCTTCTCTCCCCTGCAGCCTCTGGAAGTAGAATGATTTTTTCATAACAGGACATAAGGTGGTAGATGGGCATATTTATGGGGAAAGGTAATGGAAGATTCATTTTCCCATTACAAAGTAACCACCTAGAGCCATAGACATATATAATAGGGGATTAATAAAGCAGCTCAGGAGTGCCTCGGTGGCTCAGTTGGTTAAGCATCCAACTTTGGCCTAGGTCATGATCTCACCATTACTGTGTTTGAGCCCCGCATTGGGCTCAATACTGACAGCTCAGAGCCTGGAGCCTGGGTTAGATTCTGTGGCTCCCTCTCTCTCTATTCCCCTCCCCCACTCACACTCTGTCTCACTCTCTCACAGAAATAAACATTAAAACATTTTTTTTTAAGTTCAAAAATCTTGATAGCTGTATGTCTAGAAACAAGGTGAAAACTTATTTTTAAGTTGTTCAGCATTTTCACTGGTGGAGGAAGATTGCCTTTTTAAAAAATTTTATGAAAACATTTCAGTGAGACTTTTTATCAATACCCCACCCTAAGTGACAAAATTCTACTCAGGAATATAGTTTCAGCCCACAGCTACCATCATATACAGTGATAAAAAGCTGAAAGCTTTTCCTCTAAGATCAGGAACAAGACAAGGATACTGATTCTAACCACTTTTATTCAACATAGTATTGGAAATCCTAGCCAGAGAAATAAGGCAAGAAAAATAAAAGGCATCCAGAGAAGAAGAAGTAAAGCCTCACTACTTGCAGATGCCATATAAAGACTCCACTGGGGTGCCTGGCTGGCTCATTTGGTAGAGCATGAAACTCTAGATCTCAGGGTCGTGAGTTCAAGCCCCATGTTAGCTGTAAAGCTTACTCCAAACGTTATTATAATAAATAATAAAGACTCCAATGGAAAATTTAGAACTAATAAAAGTGAATTCAGTCAAGTTGCAGGATCCAAAATCAATATACAAACTCAGTTGTGTTTCTATACACCAATAATGAACTATCAAAAAAATTAAGAAAATAGCCCCATTTACAATTGCCTCAAAAAGAATAAAATGCCTAGGAATAAATTTAACCAAGGAGGTGAAAGACCTGTAACTGAAGACTATAAGATGCTGATGAAAGACACTGAGAAAAACACAAAGAAATGGAAAGATATTTCATGTTCATGGGCTGGAGGAATTGATATATTTTTTTTTAATGTTTATTTTTGAGAGAGAGTGAGAGAGAGAGAGAGAACGTGAATAGGGGACAGAGGCAGAGAGAGAGAGGGAGACACAGAATCTGAAGCAGGCTCCAGGCTCCAAGCTGTCAGCACAGAGCCTGATGTGGGGCTCGAACCCATGATTCATAAGATCATGACCTGAACTGAAGTTGGACACTTAACTGACTGAGCCACTCAGGCATCCCAGGAATTAATATTGTTAAAATGCTTATAATATCCAAAGAAATCTACAGATTCAGTTCATTTTCTACAAAAATTCCATAGCATTTTTATGTAGAAATAGAACAAATCCACCCTAAAATTTGTGTGGAACCACAAAAGTAATCAAAACAATCTTAAAGAAGAACAAAATTGGGAGCGTCACACTTCCTGATTTAAAACTAGATTACAAAAATAAATAAATAAACAAAACTAGATTACAAAGCTATGGTGATCAAAACAGTATGGCATTGGCATAAAATAGACATATAAGTCAATAGAACAGAATAGAAAGCCCAGAAATAAACTCACACATATAGTCAGTTAATTTTTTATAGTAAAGCCACAAATAGACAATGTGGAAAGGACAGTCTCTTCGGTAAATGATGTTGGGAAAACTAGACAGTCACATGCAAAAGAATGAAGCTGGACCACTATCATACCCATACACAAATATTAACTTATAAAATTGATTAAAGATTTGAACATAAGATCTGAAACCATACAATTCCTGGAAGAAAACATAGGCAATAAGCTTCTTTTTTTTTTTAAATTTTTTTAATGTTTTATTTATTTTTGAGAGAGAGAGAGAGAGAGAGAGAGAGACAGCATGAACAGGGGAGGGGCAGAGAGAGAGGGAGACAAAGAATCTGAAGTCAGGCTCCAGGCTCTGAGCTAGCTGTCAGCACAGAGCCCAATGCGGGACTCAAACCCACGAACTGTGAGATCATGACCTGAGCCGAAGCTGGACGCTTAACCAACTGAGCCACCCAGGCTCCCTGGCAATAAGCTTCTTGACATTGGTCTTTTTAGTGCTCTTGTGGATTTGACACCAAAAACAAAGGCAACAGAAACAAAAATAACTGAAACCACATTAAACTAAAAGCTTCCACAGTAAAGAAAAAGCAACTGCTGAATGGGAGAAAATATTTGCAAGTCTTGTATTTAATAAGGAATTGATACCCAAAATATGTAAAGAACTCCTAAAACTAAACAGCAGTAAAACAACCCAATCGAAAAATGGGAGGAAGGTCTGAATAGACATTTTTCCAAAGAGGACCTACCAGGGGGCACCTGGGTGGCTCAGTTGGTTAAGTGTCCATCTCTTGATTTTGGCTCAGGTCATGATCTCCATGTTCATGGAATTGAGCCCTGCATAGGGTTCAGTGCTCACTGTGTGGAGCCTGCTTGGAATTCTCTTTCTCCCACTCTCTCTGCCCCTCCCCTGCTCATGTGCATGCTCACGTGCGCTCTCGCTCTCTCCATATAAATAAACACTTACTGGGGTGCCTGGGTGGCTCAGTCAGTCAAGTGTTTGACTTTGGCTCAGGTTATGATCTCATGGCTTGTGTGTTTAACTCTACTTCAGGCTCTATGCTGACAGCTTGGAGCCTGGGGCCTGCTTTGGATTCTGTCTCTCTCTCTCTCTGCTCCTCTACTGCTAACATTCTGTCTCTATCAAAAATGAATAAACATTTTAAAAAGTTTTTTAATGTAGAAAAATAATGTCCAACAGGTTCATGAAAAGGAGCTCAGTATCACTCATCACCAGGGAAATGCAAGTCAAAGCTACGATGATATATCACCCTACACTTGTTAGAATGGTTATTATCAAACATACATGAACTAACAAGTGTTGGGTGAGGATGTGGACAAAAGGGACCCCTTGTGCACTGTAGGTGGGAATGTAAATTGGTGCATACACTATGGAAAACAGTATGGAGTTTCCTCAAAAAAGCTAAAAATAGGACTAAATGTATGATTTAGTAGTTTACTACTGGCTATCCAAAGGAGATCAAAACACGGACTGGAAAAGATACTTGCACCTCCATGTTAACTGCAGCATGTTGACAATAGCCAAGACATGGAAAGCAACCTAGGTGTTACCAGTGGATGAATGGATAAAGAAAATGTGATAATACATATGTATGTATATCTACTATTTATACAGGAGTATTGTATATATACAGACATATGTATATATGTATGTGTGTGTGTGTGTGTGTGTGTGTGTGTGTATTATTCAGCAAGATAAAAGGAAACTTGCCATGTGTAACAACATGGATAGATCTTGAGAGAATTCTGATAAGTGAAATAAGTCAGTAGAGAAAGACCAATACCATATGTTCTCAATTATATGTGGAATCTAAAAAACAAACAAAAACCAGAAATACCTCAGAGATCCAGAGAACAAATGAAAAGTTGCCAGAAGCAGGGGATGGGGGGCCGTTGGTGAAATGGATGAAGGCACTCAAGAGACATAGACTTTCAATCATAGAATAAATAAGTCCTGGGGATATAATATACAGCACGATGACTAATTAATACTATATTATATATTTGAAAGTTGCTAAGAAAGTAGAACTTAAATGTTCTCATAAGAAAATTATAACTGTGTATGGTGATACATGTTAGCTTACTGTCATAATCATTTCAAAATATATCCAAATATGAATTGCTGTGTTGTACACCTGAAACTAATATGTTAAATATCAATTATATATCAACAAAAATAAATAAGCTTAAGAAATGAAGTTTGAACGTACAAAAAGCTACATTTTTTGTCAAACTAGTTTTATGCTTTGTCTCGTTGTGAATGGAAGAAATGGCCCAAGACAAAAATTGATGTCTATAGATGCATATAAGGAGTTCAAATGAAATGTGGAAAAGTAAGAAGTAGTAAAACATTTAGTATATTAAATAAATAAAACCTCAGTTACTAAAATGGATAATAAAAGTGGATGAATCCCTCCTTCTACATAGTTTGTTTATGTGAGGTTATGATGATGTGATCTAGGTTTTCAGTAAATCATTAAAAAAAATTTTTCCCCTTCTTACTGGGCCCCAGAGAATGTGGTGGAATCTGATTCCAGGTAGTGAGGATATTATCACAAGCACTCCTGTAGGAACCAGAAGGGATATTGGGTCAGGTCAAAAAGGAAAGGGATGGCCAATGTAGTCACCAGTGGGACATGACCCCTGGACTCTTAGAAGCATTAATACATATCTGCAGCACCCAAATGTTTTTCTTTTCCACACTGCAACTTCCCTTTGTTGCCCCCAACCACAAATCTAGATAAAAATGTAGAATCTGGATGGGGCTGTGCTTTGACAAACTAGGGAAAGGGCCTGGGTCTCCACTGGCCTAAGGCAGCCCAGAAAGGCCAATAGTTGCCCAGCAAAGGCCAGTAAAAGATAGCAATGAGTCACATCAGAAGCTTTAGGAAAGCAGCTGGCTGTTGACTACTGACACAGATGATTGGATAAGGCTACAAGTGTTTATCAGAATCCCCCAGATGGGGAAGGGGGTCAAGTGAAAAGGTATACTTCCTAGAGTATACGCTTTACAGAAAACTTGGACCCTTAAAAGTGGAGACTTCACACCCCAAGATACATCTGCTCTTTCCTGCCCGCATTAAAACTGGCCTCCTTCCCTACTGTAGGCTATCATAATCTGGTTCAAACGTCATTTGCTGGAATTTGAAATTTTATAAACTTTTGATTACTTGACAGTTTATAAATGTTTAGCAATCAATATTGCATCTGAGTAAGATTTCAGTTGTGTAAAGGAGTAGCAAGAGACATTCTGCCCAAGGAATGAATCTGGCTCTATATTTTATGGTTAGCACCATTTAATTATCCACCGGATAAACATCTGTTAAGCATCTACAACATGCTGAGCCTATACCACTAAATAAGATGACCATTCCATGATGTCAGGATGTAATAGGAGACAAGACTGTTTCATTAATATTGATGACACAATTTGGGAATTCATAATAGAGGTCAGCTTTTTGCCACAGGAAAAAGCTCATGAGGAAATGGAAAATGGAGACTGAGTCATACCTGAGGAGAGATACATTTTCCACCACTTACCAGTTCTAGAGCAAATTTTCTTTGCTTCCTCATGAACAAGAAGGAGGTTTCATGTGGAAGTTGGGAAGATGGAGACAATGAATGCAAAATATTTAACACAGTTCCTAGCACAGAATGAATAACACTAATACTACATTTGCTTTATGCTGTCTTCCCAAAGAAGTATCTCTACCACCTCTAAGCTCCATTACCTTTAATTAGAAAGATGCCTTTGGATGTCAGTCAACAAGTTATTTCAATAAATTAAAAAAATAGACAAAATACGTAGCACTGTGATTAGGGCCTTTATACTGTTATAAAATTAGTTTAAATACAGTTTGCTAAGTCTATGTGATGTTCATCAGACATGAGACATTTGGAGGTCTGAAATTCATCCCATGAAGATTAGTAAAGAGAAAATGCTATGAACAGTGCTCTAGAGGAAAAATGAAACCTTTCGGGTAAAAAGGGAGGATGACTATAGGAAGGTCTCGGAAATACTAGGAAGTAATAAGTTGGATATACATATGTCATATTAAACATCTGCCAGATTTGAAAAAGTACATTACTTCAACACTTGCCCCTTGACCTTGGGACAATCAGGGTCTTCTGGCTTACCAGGTATAGTACATTCCCCAGAGTCCCAGAAGAAAGTGGACTCAATAACTATGCCAAATGGAATCTGAAGAGATGTACTGAATAGAGTTTTATTTATTTTTTGGATTTAAACACTCCTCATTTTCTGAATGCACACTTATAGGGCAAATTAAAATGCTCACATTAAAAACTGTCCTCGTAGTATGTAGCGGTATTGCAATGACAATTTAAGTGAAAGTAATAAATGCAGGAACCTGTGGTAATGTATGTCCAAAAACTCAGATGAAAGATGACATGTCCTAAAAAAGTTGCTGGTGAGTGGAAAAAATGGCCCAAGACAAAGTCTGATGTCTATAGATGAGGAGTTCAAATGTGGAAAAGTAAGAAGTAGTAAAAAAAAAAAAAAAGAAGCAGCAGTAGTAAAACATTTAGTATATTAAATATATAAAACTTCAGTTACTAAAATGAATAGTAAAAGTGGATGAATCCCTCCTCCTTTATTAGTATGTTTTTATATGCTGAAGAATTCTAGTTAGAGCTAGTGGAGCTGTCACTTCCCACTTCACTTTTACTTCCCTGAGCCTCTTATTCCCACTCAGTGCTTGAGATGTTTGATATATTTGACTTCTTCCTCCCACTATTTGTCTTATGACTCTCATATCTCCTCCTCTCCCTCTTCCTCTCCTTCTGATGGAGCCTCTTCAGCTGCATCTTCTGCAGCAGGGATTCCAGGCTCTGGTTCTGGGGGCTTTAATGCAGCCTCTCCTGGACCCTTTTCTGTGGGTTCTGGAGGAGCTTCTGTTGAACGTTTACCAAGGAAGGTGACACAAACAATTTCAATAATACTATGCCCAAAAGTATCAGGAGTATTATGGCCAAATGGTCTAAGAATTTTTTTTCATCTTTGTGAACAGTGGTGGTGTTTTGAGTTTCACCTGAGTGTGGTCCACTAGGAGTGCCGCTGTCCACACTACCCCCATATCCTGGATTTTTGCAGTCAGGGGGTGCATAGCCAGCCTCACAATGGCAGTGCTTTAAATTGTTGCAGACTCCTCTCTCATGACACATTTCTGCTGGGTCACAGTCGTAGTTGAGCACAGCATGACTAATGCAAGAGTAATTCATGCAGACTTTGTATGGGGCACAAAGAGTGCCGATGTGCACATACCCATCATCAGGGATATCAGTAGCATCGTAGGCATCCATGCTCCAGCAGAAGTCATCTTTATGAGGAACCTGAATCATTGTTTCATTAGGTTTAATTTCTGGTACATGTCTAATATTTGTACATACAATTTTTCCACAATGTATATTTTCATCTTCACATTTAACATATTCTGAGTCAGGTGATGGAAGGCCACAGTTTCCAAATCGGTCCCCTTTAGTGTTCATGGAAATGTAACAGTATTCTGGGGCAGACCTTGCAGGGTACCCAAAGACATGTACACATTGAGTATCACGGGTCCTACAAACACCCGCAACACAATAGTAAACTCTTTTGCAAGGTGTGCCATCTTGCTTATACGTGACGTAGGGGCATATGTCAGTGGTACCGTCACAGTATTCAGGGAGGTCACACTCTCCTAAAGAAGGACGACACATGAATCCCATTTCTGCAAATCCACATGTTTCATTACAGCAGGGTCCAGGGTTACATTTTGCATGTTCCTTCAGCCTACATGTTTGGTCACAGCACTGGTTATTGCCACAGTCAGGTCCACAGTCACACTCCTCATTGTCCTCCAAGACCCCATTTCCACACTCTGCATTCCTACGCAGGCGACCTTGGGCCCAGGGCTTGTTGAACAGGCAGGCCCCTTTGTGTTCCCGGAGGAACTGGTAGAAGTAGTCAGAGCTGCAGTTGCTGAAGCCACCTTCTTTGGTGATAAGTTCATGCATGAGGCACAAGTGTTTATCTTTACAAACGCAGGCTGAGTGGTCGTGCCGAATACCCAAGTTGTGCCCAAGCTCATGGGCCATGAGCGCTGCAAAC
>PISW01010184.1:0-52388 GCA_004023785.1 Mungos mungo | reverse complement strand
GGGACAGCGTCTGGCTCGGGGTCACTGCCAGGGGTCCTGTCTTCGGGGGACGTGGAGGCCACCTCAAACCCATGGTCTTTCTGCTCTGCAGGAAGCAAAACCAGACACGTCTCATCACCAAAACCCCGACCAGAGCCCCTGCTCCCCGCTTCTCGGCGACGCCCGGCCTGCCCCAGCCCGACACCGCCCGGTTCCCTCCGGAGCCTGGCGCCAGTGCTGAGCAAACCCCAGCAAGAAGCAGAAGCCGAAGCTCTACTTTTTACTGTGACCGAAGTTCTACAGATTCATTAGGTAAAAACTGGGATGGGGGTGCGGAGATTTTTTTTTAGAGCTGTAAAAACAAGGGGCGGCTGGGTGGCTCAGTGGGTTAAGTGTCCGACTTCAGCTCAGGTCATGATCTCACGGTTCGTGGGCCTGAGCCCTCATTGTGCTCTGTGCTGACAGCTTGGAGCCTGAAGCCTGCTTCGGATTCTGTGTCTCTCTCTCTGCCCTTTCCCCACGCGCACACACACACACACTCTCCCTCTCAAAAATAAATAAACATTTTTTAAAAAGCTGTAAAAATAAGTTATGAGCTAGACACCCAGAAGAAGTAAAAACAGAAGTTCAAACAAATCCCAGGACAGCAAAGTTCACGGCAGCATCAATCACAACAGGCAACAGGTGAGGACAGCCCAAGCGTCCACTGACAGATGAAGGGACACACAGGATGGGGCATAGCCAGCCAGTGGAATTTCATGCAGGCTCACAGAGGAATGAAGAACCGCTACCCAGTGCCATGTGGGCAGACGCTAAAAACACGCTGAGCAGAAGAACCAGATGTGAGAGGCCACGTATCTGGCTCCGTTCATGGGAAAGATGAACGCGCAAATCCATAACGAAAGCAAGTGAGCCGTTGCAAGGGGTTGAGAGGAGGCGGGAAGGGGGAATGAACGCCGAGGCGAATGAAGTTTCAGTTCGGGGCCGTGAGAAAGTCCTGGAATCAGGGAATGGTGATGGTCGCACAACACTTGTGAATGTACTGCCTGCCACTGAATTGTACGCACTTGAAAATGGTTACAATGGTCAACTTTATGTCATTAAAAAAAACAATTCAGGGGCGCATGGGTGGCTCAGTTGGTTAAGTGTCTGACTTTGGCTCAGGTCATGGTCTCACATTCGTGGGTTTGAGCCCCGTGTCAGGCTCTGTGCTGACAGCTCAGAGCCTGGAGCCTGCTTCAGATTCAGTGTCTCCCTCTCTCTCTGATCCTCCCCCACTCATGCTCTTTTTCTGTCTGTCTCAATAATAAATAAATATAAAACGAAATTTTTAAAAATTCACTTTATTCAGCCTTAAAGGGGGGAGGATGCCTGGGGGGCTCAGTCAGTTAAGCATCTGACTTCAGTTCAGGTCATGATCTCACATGATCAGCTCAGAGCCTGGAGCCTGCTTTGGATTCTGTGTCTCCTTCTCTCTCTCTGCCCCTATCCTGCTTGCACTCTTCTCTCTCTATCTCTCTCTCTCTCTCTCTCCCTCTCTATCTCTCTCTCTCTCTCTCAAATAATTTTTAATTATTTACCCGCACTACTCAATTTAAGGCATGTCTGCTCCGGGGTATGCACCCCTATTTCTTACAGGAGGGGTGCACAGCATGTCAAAGTATTTAAAAACTGTTTTAAGTTGTTACGACAGTGACGTTTACAAAAGCAACACAGGTGTCCCCAGACCCCGAGGCAGACGTGCAGACGGCGGTAAACAGGACACCCTGTGGAACGCTGGCGGGGACTGCGCACCCACTCTCAGCACCCTGCCGCCCCCGTGTGGCCACAGCGGTAAACACAGGGTCAATAGCGCGCTGGGGCTGAGCGGGGCCCACAATTCCAAACGCGAAATCACTGCACTGCAACTTTCAAATCGTGCTCCTCCCACTGAGTTGGGTTTTCTGTGGTGGAGGGAGTCTGCGTTATTTAAAATGTTGCTTATGTGATTTTTCTACGGTTCTGTTGCAAATCAAATAAGTAGAATGCACATAAGACGCAACCGTCCTGTGAGCTCTGTGCCAGGTCTGGGGGACCGGACGGGCCTGGCCCTGCCCTTGAAGAGCCAATGAGGGGATGAGGCCACCTTGCTACAAGGAGAACGCACTACCACAAGGGAAGAACAGGGGCTGCATAAGCACAAAGACCCGCTAACCCTGACTGTGGGCTAGGGAGGGGTGTTCAGGGAAGGCTTCCCGGACAGAGACAATGAGCGGTAACCAGAAGGAGGGAAGATTAAGAGTAGGCCAGGAGGGGCACCGGGCGGCTCAGTTAGTGGGGCACGTGACTCTGGATCTCAGGGTTGTGAGTTCAAGACCCACGTTGGGTGCAGAGATTACTTAAAAAAAAAAGGGGGGGTATGTGGGTGGCTCAGTGGGTTAAGCATCCAACTTCGGCTCAGGTCATGATCTCACAGCTCGTGGGTTCAAGCCCGGTGTCAGGCTCTGTGCTGACAGCTCAGAGCCTGGAGCCTGCTTTGGATTCTGTGTCTCCCTCTCTCTCTGCCCCTCCTCCACTCACACTCTCAAAAATAAATAAACACTAAAGAAAGATTTTCTTTTCAAGAGCAGGCCAGGAGTCACCGCAGAGGGATGGCCCATGGAGGGCTGAGGAGCAAGCCAGGGCCTGGGGGGGCTGCACAGCGCTGGGGCGGGACACGTTGTGCAGGCTGGGGGACGCAAAGTGGCCTGGGCCACATCACCGAGGACCTTGTGGGCCCACTGAGGAGTCCAGAGAGTGACCCAGCCAAGACCCTCCGTGCTGCTGGGAATGGACAACGAGGGGGCACTGAGCCAGAAGGGCACCAGCGAACCGTAACTTTCCCGGAAAGCAGGGTCCCGGCTTGCCCTTCATCCACGGCTCGCTTGCCTGCTTCATCTTTTACTCTATTCGCACAGGAAATTCTACTCGCGCCAGAGTCACAACAGCCCTTGACGACACATTCTGGGTCACAGAAAAACGAGGAGCTAGAGAGGATTTCTGCAACTCCGGGGGCAGCGGCCTTTCCGGCTTCCTGTTACTGGAGCTCGGAAGTAACTGTGCTGGGGCCGGGGGGCTCTTAGGTGACATGGGGTGCTCTGGGGTCGGGGGAGGGGGAGGGTCCAGGTTCGCAGTTATGAAAATGAGCCAGGCACTGGGTTCACGGGGACATGAGGAGGGGTCTTCTGTTATTATCCCCACTTGCCAAGACTTCCAGAGATTAGCCGGCCCGTGTTTTCCCAAAAACGAAGTAGCCACCAAGACTGAACCCGGTGTATGGGCGTGGGCCACGACAGTGACCTGATACAGTTTCAGGGGACGGAGACCCTGTGGAGCTTGCATCTCGAACACCTAACACACAGCCTGGTGTATACAGCAGGCGCTTGGTAAACGCTTATCCGATGAACCATGTGACCAGAGCCTGCTCACCTAGGCAAGCCATGTCCCCTCACCTCACCCCTGCCTACATGGAACAGTATGGGACAGATGAACACGTTCACAAGATTATCTACAAGCGCCCAGGGTGGAGGCCGTTGGTGTGCATGGCACCCCCTTTGGGCCGGCCGGATAGCTCCGTGGCGGAACTGTACAGAGCCGGCCAAGGGACAAGGAACTGATGCGTCTTTCAGAGAGAGAGCCCTGGGCCATGGGAACGCCCCGGCACAGCACCCCCAGTGTCCCCCACCTGTGCCATCATGTCCCATAGTCCAGGACACACAGTGTTCCCTCTTCCTTGTTTACTTTATACGAAAGCCAAGTAATGGTGACATGGGACTTAGGTTTAAAGTCGGGGCATATGGCAAAATTACAAAGGACCCAAATGATCCTTAAAAGTTACTGACATCTCCAGTACTTGGGCCTTTGGAAATTCTAGTCATTAGTTTAGCTCTGGCCTCCCTTATTCTGGGCCAGTGGAAAGAGGGTCTAGTTGAGGAAGGTCAGGAGAATGATAAGGAAAATGAAAGTTTGGTGTTGTTTTTTTCTGTCCTCTGCTTTGTTATTGCTGAGTCTCTGGAGTCGAAGCTGCTAGAGTCGAATGAGTCCCTGAGGCTACTGCTCGGTGAGAAGGAAGGCTGTAACCTCTACAGGCTGGACAACGCTGGGGCCTGTGCTAACCACAGGCAGATACTGCAGTCTGGACAAAGGGATCGATCCTGTTTGGGACCCTCTGCTGTCTGGACAGACCCCTTGGGCATCAGGAGGGGCTGCATGGAGGAGGCGGCGGAGGGTGGCTCCTTCCCCACGAGCGTCCCCCGCAGGGAGACTGAGGGTCTGCTTACCCCCACCACAGGCCTGGATGAAGAAGAGCTTGGGCTTCCCTCTCAGGCTGGGGCAGCCGGTTCCATTGAAGATGTTCACAATCCTCTCGATGGACACAGGACACCCATCTGTGCCATAAACAGCCCCTGGGAACTGGCGGTGGCTGGCCTAGAAGACCAAGAATCCTGGTTACAAAACCAAGGAGCTGGGGTAGGAATCCAACACGCTGTCCAGAGGCTCTGTGAGGGCCAGGCATTTACAAGGCCCCAGCCAGGGGCACAAGGCTGACGGGGAGACAGGTTGGTTCTGGAAGGGCCCTGGTCCGCATTTATCCCAAGGGTCTCAGACTCACGTGCCTATAACAGCCGGACAGGCAAGTGCCAGCCAGCTTCTTCTAGATCAGTGGTTCTCAGAGTGTGGTCCCTGGACCAGAAAGACCAGCATCACCTGGGAACGTGTAAGACCTGCCGAATCCTGGGCTCCACCCCGACCTAAATCAGAAACCCTGGTGGTGGGGACCAGCAAGGTGGTCTCTCAGGGGCTTCTGATGCAGCTAAGCATTGAGCCTGCCACTTGAAGCCAGGTCTTCCCAAACTTTATGAGCACGGGACCCTGCCAAAGCACAGGCTCTCCGTGCAGAGGTCTGGGGCGAGGCCTGAGAGCCTTAATTTCTCACGATTTCCTGGTGAGGCCCATGCTGCCGGTCCAGGGGTCATACCACGAATGAAAAGGGGAAGTCCCTGCCCAGGCCAGAGTTTTGCTCTGTGAGGATGTGGCCTAGGGAGGCCAGACCACTGTGGATTTTCAAGAGAAGCTGGAAATCCTGATTTTTGTGTGAAAGTTGCCAGTTCGGAAAACGCTGTGAACCCCCCGCACGGTACACCAGGCCTGCAGCTTGGAGCTTCTGACCTGTCCCAACGCTCAGCTGGAAAGATGAGGAAGCTGAGGCCCAGGAAGCGGGAGGGGCTGGGCCACGATGACCCAGCACATTAGTGGCCAAGCCCGGAGTGGGTCCCAGTGTCCAGACACCCAGCCCACAGCAAAGGGCCTGGGACAATGCAGGGCCGAGGCGGGACCTGAGAGCCCCCAGGTGCTGTGCCCGACTCTGAACAAAATCCGGGCTGGGAGCTGTGGGAGCAGAATTCATCTCCTCCCTGCGTCTCCCAGGACGGGCATCCAACTCCTCCGCGGGCCAGATGGCTCCCAGGGAAACAACAGGAGACAGGCGGGGCCCCACGGCTCTTCCCACAAAGCCAAGGGCGTCTTGGACCCCGGAAGGGACGGGGCTCCTTCGTGGCCTGTCAGCTCCAGTGTTTGCGGGCAGTCTGTACCTGGCAGCCGTGAGAGAGGATGACCACCACGCAGCAGTCCAGGGCACCGTGGTCCTGCTGCGCCAGCTCCACCAACGCCTCGGCCATTTGCTACAAGACAGGGTTGCAGATGAGCCAGACCATTGACAGATCAAGTCCCCATCCCGGGCCCGCCTGGGCAGAGCACCTTCCCTGCTCCCAGGGCCACAACGGCAGTAATGACAGTCCTAATGGTCCCAGCAGCCACCGCTCTTGGGGACAAGGTGCCGTGCTCGGGCGCTGTTCACAGTGACCCTAGGAGGGGAGTACTGTTCTTGCCGTCGAGACAGGAGTCACACGGCGGGGAGCGGGAGTCCGCAGCCAGGTCTCTCTGAGCCTGCAGCTCAAACTGGGACCCACGCTGCTTCTCCTGGGGCTACCGGCCTACGGGCTGGTGTCAGGGAGTCGCTTGCTTTCGGGTCTCTCACGGGACACTGGCCCCACCCCGCCCCCATCCCCGACCTCAGGCAGCGACCGTACCGTGGCCGTCTGGTCGTGCTTCACCTCCACCATGAATCGCAGCAAGGAGAAGCGCCGCTGCAACTTCTCACAGTCGATGTTGGAGCCGCCACGGGTCTTGAGCCTGGACTTGAGGCAGAAGTTCACGTTGTTGATGATGAGGCAGTGGCCGCAGGGGTCCGCGTTCAGGACGTACGCCTGCCCAAGCACAGGGATCAATGTCAGCTGGGGGGTCGCTGTGCTCCTCGGGAGAGAAGGCGAGCCCCAGGTCGGCACGCAGGCGGTGGACAGTCCGGAGAGACGCGACAGAGAGCGGGGCCTGCCCTCTCTCTGACCGTGTAGTGGCAGGGCCTGCCCCCAGTGGCTGCAAACCAGGCGGGCGTGAGCACGAACAGCAGGGCGTGCAAACAGTCAGCTTGGGAGAGAGGACCTGTTCCCAAATCAGCATTCGGCTGAGAAGTTCGCCCCCAAAAGGACCGGACAGGTTGTCCTGTCCAGGGAGCACCTGAGAACCATGAGCAGACTCGTGCCCAGCCAGCGGGCTTCCCTTCTCCCTTGGAATCCTCATTCACAGCAGCCTGTTCTTTTTGTCACAGTACTTAACACGATTTCGATTTAGCTACATCTTTGTGCAACTAGCCTTTGCCAGGCTGATGGCTCCACAGGGGCTAGAAACACAAGGGGTCCGCCCCCAGGTATCCCGGCAAGGAGCCCAGGACTGGCACGCAAGAATCAAGCAAAAATGCTGCAAACAGGAGGGAGTGACTCGGTCCCACGGCCGATTGTGAGGCCCGCCTCGCGTGAGGTCTGACCCCCTGACGGGGTGGGACGGTCTGCTCCAGGAAGATCTGTGCCAGGGGCAGGGAGCTGGAGGGGGCCAGGGACCCTCTCTCTAGCTGGGCTCCCGACACACCGGCAGAGAGGAGGACCTGGGAAGTGTGCAGAGCAGATGCGCCCGAGGCCAACGAAGCTGGCCCCGAATCACACGAAGACTCACCAAGTCGGCATTGCGCTTTGAAACTTCCTGCGCGCCTGGAGAGACAGAAAAGGAGAGAAAACGTGAGTGTCTGGCCCAACCAGAGCAGGGCAAGGGACTTTGAAAACAGAAGAGCCAGAACTTGGGACACTTTGGGCACTGCTGGCCAGAGTCTAGGGGCACAGCCACCTTGCAGAACCGCTCAGAAGTTTCTGATGAAGTTAAACACACACCTAGCCTCTGACCAGCAATTCCATTCCCAGGTATAGACCCCAGAGAAAGGAGTGCAATGGGCATAAACAGAGCCAGCCATGGGCGATCACTGAAGCCTTATTCTTCAAGCCCAGAATTAGAAACAACCCAAATGTTCACCCACAAGTTGACGGACAAACAATTTATGATAAAAGCCACAGACTGAAAAGGAAGGAGGTACTGAACATGCATTGTACGGACAGCCACGAAACGTCAGGCCAAGGAAAAGAAGCCAGGAGAGTATGGGGTGTGATTCCATCTGTACGAAATTTTTTTATTTATTTTTATTTTTTTTATTTAAAAAAATTTTTTTAATGTTTTATTTATTTTTTATACAGAGAGAGACAGAGCATGAGAGGGGGAGGGGCAGAGAGAGAAGGAGACACAGAACCAGAAGCAGGCTCCAGGCTCCGAGCTAGCTGTCAGCAAAGAGCCTGACGCAGGGCTCGAACCCACGACCGTGAGATCTGACCTGAGCCGTTAACCGACTGAGCCACCCAGGCGTCCCTCCATCTGTATGAAATTCTAAACCAGAAAGGCACAAGGGAAGTTCCGGAAGCACGGCCACTTCCTGTCTGTGGAATCCATGGAGCCCCATCCACAGAAAGTCCTCAGGAAATGTTTGCAGGATGAATGAATGAATGAGTAAAGGTGGCCATTTTTCCTTCAGTGTCAAAGGAGTTTTTGTTTCAATCAGCAAGAAGTCAAATGACACCACCCCCCAACCTCTAAGGTAGTTAGGACTTTTTTTCTTTCTTAAGCAAAGAGAACTTGGTGACTCATTTCCAAAATCTCACTGCACTCCAAAATATATGACTATCATCCACAACTGAAAAAGCCATTCATTCCCCAAATTAGTAGTGTCCACCCACAAAGTGAGAGAGGGGCATCATCAAAATGGCAGAGAAAGAGTTTTCTACTGCCTTCCCCAGCAAAGGACGCCAATTTTGACATCATCTGCAACTGAGTCTGCCTTTGTGGAAGTCTGGGAATCCAGCACAGCAGCTCCAAAACACTGCACAAAAATCCAGGATGGGACGCCCTGAAGAGGTCAGGCGACAAGGGCTGGCCGAGCTGACCCCTCCTTCAAATGCAAAGCCAACGCCTGACTTCAAGAAACATGAGAAACCAAGGAAACAGCATCCCACCAACGGAGCACAAGAGTTTCCCAGTAAGTGGCCCAAAGAAATAGAAATCTGCAGGGCGCCTGACAAAGAATTCAAAATCACCGTTTCAAGGAAGCTCCGTAAGCTATAAGAGTCCACAGAAAGACAATTTAACAAAATCAGGAAACAATGCACGGACAAAAAAATTTTAAAAGATAGAATCCACAAAAAAACAAATAGAAATACAGGAGCTGAAGGATGCACTGAATGAATTGAAAGAAATGCAACAGACAGAATCCACATCAGACTTGATCAAGCACAAGGAAGAATCTGTGAAGTATAAGACAACTCATTTGAAATTCACTCAGCAGAGAGCAAAGAGAAAAGAACAAAAGAGTGAAGAAAGCCTACATGAATGATGGGTGATCATGAAAAGAAACAATCTATGCATTATTGTAATCGCAGCAGAAGGAAGAGAGGGAGAAAGGATAGCAGGCTTATCCCTCCCCAAACATAATGGCTGGGGCACCTGGGTGGCTCATTCGGTTAAGCATCTGGCTTCGGCTCAGGTTCATGGGTTGGAGCCCCGTGTTGTGCTCTGTGCTGACAGCTACTGAGAGCCTGGAGCCTGCTTTGGATTCTGTATCTCCCTCTCTCTCTCTCTCTCTGCCCTCCCCTGCTCGCGCTGTCCCTCTCTGTCTCTCAAAAATAAATAAAAAACATTAAAAAAACCATATTAAAACATAATGGCTGAAGGGCGCCTGGGTGGCTCAGAGCCTGGAGGCTGCTTTGGATTCTGCGTCTCCCTCTCTCTCTGCCCCTCCGCAACTCATACTCTGTCTCTCTCTCTTCCTCAAAAACAAAGAAACATTAAAAAAGTATTTTTCTTAATTTAAAAAAAAATGGCTGAGAGCTTCCCACACCTGGGGAGAGATCGGGATCTCCACGTTCAGTAACCTCACAGTTCCGACTCCATACCAACCACTGTCTTGGTACTCACAGGTATCGCCGACTGATCCAGAACCAATGTCCACCGGCCTAGGCACCGCTGGCCTGAGAACCTCTGGCTGGAGCTGGGCTGGCCAGAGCTCCTCGGGCCCCAGCACCACTGGAGTGAGTTTCCCCGGAGTCGGCTTTGACGGGTTCTGCCTTCCTCCAAGCTCCTCTGGTTTGAGGCCCGTTGGTCCGACCACCACAGGCATGAGGTCCAGGGGCCTGACGGCCTGTGGGTTCTGCTTCTCTGCTTGCCGACTCGTCCTCAGTAACGAAGCCAGCGCATCCTGGCCCGTGTCCTCTAAGCAGGAGATGAACAAAGGAAGGGCCTGACTCCCTCGGGTCTCCAGATCTATGACAAGCTGCCTGGCCTGATCGCTCCGAGAGCCTGAGCCTGCGTGCTGTTTGGAAAGAAAAGACAGGGCACTGTTATCCACACAATCTCCTGTGGGTCTCACCATGTCCCCCCAGCTCCCCACCAACACTTCCCATCCGGTCTAAGTCTAACCAGTCAGGCACGCGGGCAAACGTGGAGCCTGCAGTTACACTGAGTGCGTGCCACCTGCCAGCCTGTGCTTCTCTATTCCTTCGGTATTTTGGAGGCACTTCCTATGAGCCCAGCACCGTGCTGTGTGGAGAAAATACAGCAGCGAACATTCTCAGTCCTCCAGAAGCAGACATCGAGGGGGGAATGCTAACAGACAAATTAACAGTGACACACCAAGGAGAGAGGTGCCAGCAGGGAAAGGACCCCCGGAGGGTCCAGGGCCATCCAACTTAACCTTGGGAAGCCAGGGAGGCCTCCAGGAGAGAATGTCTTCACTGAGACCCCAGGGAACATTAGGAAGTGAATTCAGAGAAATGAGAAATGTAAGCTGGAGGGGGAAACAGCAGTGAGGGAGGAGGCCTTTGTTCGGTCGTGACGTGAAAGCCGTGAGAAGCCACTGAGGACTTTAATGAGAGGGACAGAGTCAGATCTGCCTCTGGGAAAACTCCTCCTGGAGTAGACAGTGGAAGGGTGTGAACCACAGCCGGGTTAGGTGGTGGCAAAGACAGCGCAGCAGGAATGGAGAGAAATAAGTGGACAGACCAGAAAACTAAGGAAGGAGAGGGGCGGCTGGGTGGCTCAGTCGGTTGAACATCCGACTACAGCTCAGGCCATGATCTCACGATTCGTGGGTTCGAGCCCCACATCGGGCTCTGTGCTGACAGCTCAGAGCCTGGAGCTTGCTTCGGATTCTGTATCTTCCTCTCTCTCTGCACCTCCTGGGTTCATGCACTCTATATCTGTCTCCCAAAAATAAACAAACATTTAAAAAAATGTTTTTTTATATAAGGAAAGAGAATGCACAGGATTTGGGCATCGATTGGTGATGCAGGAAAGGTCCAGGTTGACCCGTGTCGGGATGGTGGGGCGGGATGGAGGAAGAAGCTGTTGGTCGGCTCGCTGTCCTTTGAGACCCAGCTCTGGCCAAGTTCCTCAGGACCCACGGGGACAAGACATTGCCCGCTCCTCAGATATTCTACAGCAGCACTGTCCACGGGAACTTTCTATGATGATAGAAATCTCCTTCATCTGCTCTGTCCAATATGGTGGGCATCGTGATTCCTGAGCACTTGGGTCCTACAACTGGGGAACTGAATTTGCTCTTCCTTCATTGTTTTTTAAATATTTATTTGTTTTTGAGAGAGAGAGACAGAATGTGAGTGGGGGAGGAGCAGAGACAGAGGGAGACACAGGATCTGAAGACTCTGAGCTGTCAGCACAAAGCCAGATGCGGGGCTCGAACCCACAAACTGCGAGATCATGACCTGAGCTGAAGTCTGATGCCTAACCGACTAAGCCACCCAGCCCCCATAAGTTTTCTATTTTCTTTAACATTCATTACTTCAGATTTACACTTAAATAGCCACCTGTGGCTAATGGCTACTAAACTGAACAGCACAGATCTATAATGTCGCTGCAAAGATAATCCTCACTGACAAAACAGCTACATGCCTTTCACCATGTACTGAACACTCACAGTAAGACGGACCCCGTGTTAAATGCATCATTTCATCTAGTCCCCCCTCAATAACCTTACAGGGTTAAATTACAATTGTCCTCGCTTTACAGATGAGGGAAACTGAGTCCCAGAAAGGCGCTGCAACTTGTTAATATGTGGCAAAGCCAGGATGAGGACCCAGATCCATGTGGGTCAGCCAAACCAGGTGTGGCAAATGGCAGCCTGCCCTTCATGTGACAGACAGGACTTTAAAAATCCAAATTTGTTACCAACATCTAAAATCAGGGAACTTAACATCAAAATCAGGATTTTCAGCTTCTCTTTAAACAACGTGAAAGATCTGGAAACACAGAGCCAGGGTTCTGGAATAGCCACACTGAGCTGGAGCAGGGGGGCCCCCCACCGTAGTGCCCACCCATTGGGCCTCTGTGAGCATCTGAATTTGTAACCCCCGTGAATGTATCTGAAGGCAAGGAAATGGTCTTAACCCATTTCCACTACTCAGTTCAGGCCACACAGCAGAATCTCATGGGACTTCTTTAAATATTATTCACTGGTAATTTTTCATATGACACTTATCCTATTAAAGACTTCCTCACTAGGTCAGGCCAAGATCCCAGATAATGCAGAAAATGGACAGTCGGTCTGCAAGCAGCCCACAGGGCACTGGGCCAGGGGCCTCCAGAAAGCCGCACACACCCACTCCCCTTCCTGGTAGGAAATACCTCCTGGACCCTCCTTACCTCACAGGCCTGTGACCAGGGTCAAATAAAGCAAAGACATGAAACTGCTTTTAGAGAGAACCTCACATGTTCACTTTATTATTTTCTCCATTACCTGCATCAGCACCCCCATCTCTGAAACCCCTTAGTAAGCATAAACTCAGCACAGGAGGGGCTGGCCAAAGAGGACAGGGCACAACCAGCTAAGTCCTCACTCTGGACCTGACACAATAGTGTTCCACATCCATTAGCTCATGCAGTTCTCATACTACTACTGTTGTCCCATTTCACAGCCCAGAAAACTGAGGCTCACAGTGGATCAATGACTTAGCCAGGGACACAGAGCCAGGCAGTGTGAAACACACTCCATCCCGGCCAGAAGCCCCGTGCTCCAGCAGCCAACCGTGCACGCTGTGTGCTGGGCGTGGGATCGCTCTAGCCAGCCCTGGAAGAGGTGTCTGGACTTGCACCGTTCTGCTGGGCGAATCTAGTGCGCTCAACGCCGTGAGGGCAAAGGGGGTTCCCACATGATGGTTCCCCAAAGGGGCCAGGTACTGGGGGCAAAGGCGGGGAGGGGAAGGCGGGAGCTCGACCTTCAAGACAAGCAGTGCCTTCAGCAACCCCCTAGGCGCGGCCTCGCTGCCCCCGCCGGGACGTGAAGTCTGCGCGCGGCGCGGGAAGCGGGGCGCACCTGAATGTCCTCGATCATCGCGGGCGTGAAGAGCTGGCGGGTCAGCAGAGCGTCCCAGAGCGAGGCCACCTGCAGCTCGCCGACCAGCCGCACCCGGCACCGCCGGAGGAGCCGCCGGTCAGCCTCGTCCATGGCGGCCGGACGGCTGGGACCCGGGCGGCCTGGGTCCACTTCCTGGCCTCCGCCCCGGGGCCCCGCCCACCGCCGAGGACCCGCCCCGGCACCCGCCGCCGCGAAGCGCCCCGCCCCTGCATCACCCCGGGCCCCCGGGTCCCGCCCCAGTCCGGCCCGCACCACTTCCGCCCGTGCGGCTCCGCCTCCGCGTCCCGCACCGCCCCCTAAGACACACCGCGCAACCGGCACCGCCCCCTGCGCGGACCCCTAGTCGGGGCAGCCAGCCCGTAGCCAAAAGGTATCACCCCTCCGCTTTTACAGAAATTCGGAGGGTGGGGAGTCGAGGGTGGGAGCCGGGTGGCGGCTCTGGGTAGTTCAGTCGGTTAAGTGTGGTTAAGTGTCTTGAATTCGGCTCAGGGTATGATATCACGGTTGGAGTCCGGCAGGGGCTCTCTGCTGTCAAGGCAGAGCCTGCTTGGGATCTCCGTCTCTCTAACCCCCCCCCCCCCCCCCCCCCCCCCCCCCCCCCCCCCCCCCCCCCCCCCCCCCCCAAAAAAAAAAAAAAAGAAAAAAAAAACTAAACTAAACTTAACTTAAAAAAAAAAACTCGGAGGGGGTTATAACTGCCGACAGGAGGGACACCCATGCCTCGGGCCATGGTCTGTGCAGCCCCATTCAACCCCCTCCCTGGTTCAGTGTCCTCTAGTCCCCTTCCTGCGGTGATAAAACCATAATTCTCCTGCCCCCACCCGGTGTCTAGATCTCGTCGTTTATTGTTCCAAACTCACCTGTCTCGTCCAACCAAGCCTACATTGCACGGTCTTGAACCCCCTTCTTCCACTCCCTCCCACCCTAGCATCTCCCACAAAGAAAAAGAAATTTAAAAAGGTAGAAATCTACTCTTCCAAACTCACACTTTGTACAGCTCACTTCCACCTTACAGAAATACTTGCTTCTGTTCGCTGAACATTTGCTAAGTCCCAGTCATTGTGCTAGTGCCGTTACATTGTGTTATCTCACTTATCCTTGACTGCAATCCTATCAAAGGCACACCAAAAACTATTCTTTCCCCCCCATTTTTCAGATGGGGGACGCTGGGGCTCTAAGAAGTGGTGTTCAAGGCCACAGAGTAGTAAGTGGCACAAGGCTGTCAAGATTTAAACCTGAACCTGACTCAAGTCTACCCTAGAATCCATTCTCCTGAGCATCAAAACCTCAGCCCCATTTATTCACTTATTCCACAAATATTTATTGAAGTCGGGGCGCCTGGGTGGTTCAGTCGGTTAAGCGTCCGACTTCAGCTCATGCAATGATCTCACGGTTCGTGGGTCCGAGCCCGCGTCAGGCTCTGTGCTGACCACTAGCTCAGAGCCTGGAGCCTGCTTTGGATTCTGTGTCTCCTTCTTTCTCTATGGCTCCCCTGTTCACGCTCTGTCTCTCAAAAATAAATAAATGCAAAAAAAATTTTTTTTCAAAGCTGTATACCCTTTAAAAAAAATTATTGAAATCCTGTCTGTGCTGAAGTCTACACAGGGGCCGAGAATATACAGGTGAACAAAACAGAAAGCCATACCTTAGAAGCTTACATTCCAGTGGGAGGAGACAGACGATGAACAACAACAACAAAAAAAGATAGTGTGTCAGTGATAAATGCAAAGGAAATTAAATAAATTTAAAAAAAACGGGGGGGATAAGAAATCTCTTTTTTTATATCCTTATTGGCTCAATCAAAGTTTACCTCATTCATCTGTGAGTCTCCCCCCTCCCTCCCCACCACACAGACATCCGTTTCCCGAGCTGAGGGCAGTCCCTGGCACCTTCTATGGCAGAGCTCGCCGTGGTAAAGAAGTTTAGGAGTCCTGGATTCTAGGCCTTGGGCAAGTCCCTGCCCCTCTCTGGGCCTCAGTCTCCCCATGAGTTTAGGGAGGACTTGGACTAGAAAGGGTCCCTAAGGTCCCTTCCAACTCTGACACTCTAGGATTCTATGAATAGGGTTAAAGAGAACAGGGACCAGCGACTGCTTCCCCACCCTAGCAACTGTCGCTAGACGAGGGCCATCTCCTGGTAAGTGTTGAAACACCTCCCTGGATCGGGGAGGTCTTTTAGGCATCCCATCATGCATCGCGACTTCGCCTGGCTAGGAAGCACGTTTTGTCCTCTTTGGTCACGATCATCCCTTTGGATCCAGCCAAAGAGCGCGCCGCGTTCCTATGGCAACCGCGCCAGGTCCACGCGCAGACGGCGGGTAGCAAGGGTCAAAAGAGATTCGCAAAGCAGAAGCCCTCGACCTGTTCTGTCCGTGCCTTCCGAGCGCCGAGCCTTTAAGTGTCACGTGACGCCCTCCGCTCGTCCCCGCCCCTCTCCCCTCCCCAGGTCCCGGCGAGCGCTGGTGCGGACGGGAGGCTCCTGGCCCGGCGGACTAACTGGAGCACGGACGCTGCAGCCGGTTGGGCCGGTGCCCTTTCCCGGTAACTCCTTCCCGGCGTGACGCGCGGAGCCGCGGACGCGGCGGGGCCGGGCAGGCTCGGGGATTTCCCGTCCGTTCTTCCTCGTTCCCGGTTCCCCAGGGCCCGGGGGTAACCGGGAGCCGACAGGGCCCGGCCCAGGGCTCTCGGTGGGCGGCGGGGGAGGCGGCCGTCTCCTGGAGGGTTGCGACCTCCGGCGGGAGCTCAGACGTGGAGCGTGCCTCCTGGAGCCGCTGCCTGGTCTGGGGGACACTGCCCGCGGGCGGTAGCCTACCTGTTGGGCAGGTGATTTCCTGTCGAGCTCGAGACTGTCAGCCAAAGAACTTAACAGCCCCCCGCCCCTTGGGCCCCTCACTGGAGGCGACCGACACGGTGGAATAAGGCAGCGATTGCCCTGCGTGGTGGAAAAAATAAGTACCCCTTTCTGACTGCTGACCCTGTGTTCAGTAAATCCTTTACATACATTTAACTCCCTTACTGAACTTTTCAAGATGGTATTATTCACCCTCCGTTTATGAATGACACTGAAGCTTAGCAAGTTTAAGTAACTTGCCCAAGGTCATAAAGTGGTAGAGGACGATCCCTATTTGAGTCTGTTTCCAAAGCTGTGTGCCTAACCAGTAGCTAGTTCCTGAGTCTTCCTGAGTTTTAGCGCTCCATACATGTTTTCTAGGTTGTAGGTTGCCTTAACAAGGAAGAAATGAATTTGTTTTAGGATTTGGTTCAGCATGCATGCCGTCCTAAAAATTGGCCATCGTGTGAGTCCAATTTTGTGACCACTCCCAGTCACTATTTAGACTTCCACTTGTCAAAACTGCTGTTATGGATTTGCCCTCCTTACGTAAGGTGTCACCTTAGACACTTGACCCTTAAAACGTTAGTAATTCATGAAAAGTCAGGATAAATATGACCCTTGAAAACTCACTGTATGATATCACAGAGTTCGAATTCTCCTCTGTAAACCTCTGTGCAATTCAGGACTACCCTGTTCATTTATCCAACCAGGATTATTTCCCAGCCCACCGTGAATTCAGTTACCACCCGAATCAGACATAGATCGTTAACGTTTGAAGACCATGCCTGGTCTACAGCCTTTAGCATTAATCTCCCTTCACGTGGAAAACTGAATTTTATCTCACCAGTTTTTCTCCTCTTAGGTCTCCATTTCTAATGACCATATTGCCAGTGGTTAAATTAAAGAGCATCGTCTCTGTTTTCTTGCTCCAGTGGGTGTGGTGATAAAGACTAGAATTGGGGTACACGATGTCATAAGTTTTTTTTTAGAGTACCTCACTTTCCTGTTTGTGTTTATTTAACCCCAAGACCGTCACAACTGTGTCATTTCATAGTTTTGCGCTTGGTAAATCTTCTGATCTCATGCATTTATTATATACTTGGTGACATATTCTTAAGCCATGTATTTTTAAATTTAAAGTATCGTCAGAATAAGTGAAGTAGTTTATTTGAGATGTAGTCGCTTGATTTTCCTATGTATGTTTTCCCACATTTGCTTATGATTTCTTCATCTCATTGATTTTCAGTCATTTCTAAAGCTTTACCCAATCCAAGGACTCTGGCAAGTTGCTGTTAAGTCTTATCGCTCACCTTTTCACCTAGAATAGTTCTCATTTGTGGTATTCGAAAACAGTAGCAAGATTGTCGATTTCGAAAACCCTGGTCAAACAGCTTGACGCTTTTCCTGCCAAACAGCTTTTGTTTGTTTGTTTCTCATCTCTAGATCTTAGCCCTTTCCCTCCAAAGCAAGACTGTCCAGGTTTCTACCGCTGACACTCATTGCCTCTTCAATCATTTCAGCTCTGGAAAGGAAGAGAAATGGAAGTGAAAAAATTGAGCATTTCCTGGCGGTTCTTGATAGTTCTGGTTCTGGTCCTGCAAATTCTGTCTGCGCTGGATTTTGACCCATACAGAGTCCTAGGGGTCAGCCGAACAGCCAGTCAGGCTGACATTAAAAAGGCTTATAAGAAGCTCGCCCGGGAATGGTAGGTGAAACAAAGAAATAGCAGTTTAATGTAAGCTACGCAGTTGGAGTAGGGCAATGCAGCCTCAGTGATGGTTAGCTTTTATTTGTCTCTGTGTCTATGTTCAATAAATCTATATCTGTCTAAAATACTTCATTTGGGAGAACTAATGTTCATGTTATTCTATAATTTTTTTTTAGCGATGAGATCCAGAGCCTGTATCGCTGTGAATTCTTGGCCTAAAGAATTACCGTAGATATTGCCAGTATATTTAATGTTAAAATAGGAGGGAGCTTTAGTTTTAAAATATATATGTCATCAGCAGTGGATTAAGCTAACCACCCCATGATGTTATTATTCATAAAGTAACTCTTTCTGCTAAAGGGAAGACTCTCCAATCCTGTTTTCTACATCATTAATTTTAAGCTTTCAAGAGAATTTACAGTCAGAGCTTTTTTGCCCTCGATTTTACAAGAATATTCAGGAACTGAGTCCGTTACTCTTAAAAATTATTCTGTAGAAAAGTCATAATTCTACGTAGGTAGGTTTTATATATGCTAAAGAGTAGACATAAAGTGTTTGTGAATGAGCAGGATGGCAATCAGTTTAAAGCTTATGAGCGACATCGTCAGTTTTTTCCACCAACACTCTGGACATGCCAAAGAGGTAGACGTATTTGGATTATGCAGCGGGTGGGGGCGGGAAGAGAACAGGAAGGGCACACGTGACTAGAAGCTGGCGAAGCCCGTCATGAATAATAAAAGACGGTTTGGGAAGGGAACCACCATCGCACATGCTGGGCTCCTCCGAGGCTCCTACTAAGCTACTGCGTGCTAGGCTCCAGGTTCTATGCCTCTTATCGTATTTAAACCTTATAATTACCCTGCGAGGGAGGATATTGCTGTTCCCCTTTTACCTGTGGGGAATTGTAGACCCCTCTTACCTGTGGGGAAATCTAGACTCCCTGTTATTAAGTCTTTCTTACCCCTGGGCTACATAGCTTGACCTTCTGTGCCATAGATAGTTTATTGCTGTTTTACTTTGTAATCACTTGCCCCGCGTGAGCAGAGGTAAGAATGAGGGGGTTAGCGTTCGGGTGGGCAGGAAGTTCTGCAGGAGCAAAGCTGCCACTTTGCAGATGACATTGTAGCCCGTGCATCGCTCTGCCTGACACCCTTATTCTTCCGTGAGAGATAGATCTGCATTTTAAACTGCTTGCAATAAAGGTAAAAGAGAGTTTCAGATATAAGGTTTTGAATACATACATATTTTAAACCAAACTCCGATCACAGGGAAGCCAGAATTAGATACTAAAAACATGATCTAATTATGTGTGGCCTCCTGCCAGGGACTCTCTTTACAGCAGAGTTGCTTTCCACATCATTTCAAACTCTTGCCTCTTTATTGAAAGCAAAATATACAAATTGACAATAAATTCATAAAGTAGCAACATTCTTTTGGACAGCGGGAGGCCTTTGGCAACATTATAAAAGCAGAAATGATCACTTGAGTATGTGGGATTTATTAAAATGTACAGCTTTGACGTTTCTGTCTTCCAGAGCCAAAAAGGGTGTTATGATATTAATTAAATGAGTCCTATGCTCCTCTTCCTTAATTAGATTCTCTCTAGGAGTAATTCATCACCTTAGAAATTATATAGAGTATCGTCCAGCGAAAGTCTAAAATTCTACCGCACCTTTGTATTTTCACTGTGCTGTACCTTTCTGCTGTTTGGGCTTTGGCTGGGTTTTGTCACCGAAATCATTTGTTTCATTTCATGATGGCTTCACACACACTGAAAACGGCACGTGTCCCAGGTTGGCTTTTCAGAATGAGCAGTAGCAGGGGGAAGTGGTTGATGGTCGACCTGAATCTGTAGGTCTCCTCCTGCGTTAGGCAGCATTTACTACCTAAATAACGTTTCTTAAGCTTCTCAAGAGCTTTCTTTCCCCTTCCTCGGTGAAACCATTTAAAGTTACCCTTCCTCTCGGGCAAACTGTGTCTCTCTCCTAATAATTAGGTTTTGACGCACATACTTTTCTTTGATCACCTCCACTGGCAATGTCAACAACCCCAGCCCAAGAAAAAGGCGTCATAAAATTATATCGGAAGCAAATGAGTAGAACGAGGTCAGCCACTGGAACAGTAAAACAATTTGCCTAAAAGTTTCCTGTATTACTTTTTGTACCTTCATTTTTATTTCCTCAGAGGTACCTACACAGCCAGTAGATAGCAAGTACAATATTTTTCTTCCCTTCCAGATTTAAAAGAGGAGTATCATACTGCAGCGGGTGAAATGTTTCCTCTATGCTGAAAATAGTGTTGGGCATTGCTTTCCTAGAGCCAGATTTATCCTTTCCTCAGTGTTTGCAACCTCGTGGCAGCGCCCCGCAATTAGGAAAATATTCCTTATGACCTGAAACTGGCTTGTGGCTCCCTCCCTGTTCTCAGGCCTTGGTTTTGTCTTCGTCAGGCTCTGTGGTTTCGGCCCAGGTGCACCTCGGGTCAGTCTCCTCAAAAGCCCCTTCCTGTCCTTCAACCCCCACCCCCCACCGCCAAGTTCTGTACGTTAGACCTTCATTTGTGTAATTGCTTAATTTTATCTTTTCATCCTTTAGCCTTGGTTTGGATATTTAAAACTTCTTTTTTGGTCCTCATTAGAACCACCATCTTGTTTCTTTAAGTCACACTGTTTTCATTATACCCAGCTGAGATTTTTCTTTTCTCACTAATATTCACAACAAGCATTTAAATAGTTAAGGGAGGCATAATGTCTAAATTCAATAGACAGCCGTTTGCAATTTCTTTTTCGAGAAATCAGAATATGTGATATAATTCATTCAAACATGTTCCTGGCAGAATGAGTTGATCAAGTTATAAAATGTCTTTATTCCAATGTGCTTGGTGCTGTTCTTAGTAGTCATTTGCTTCCAGAAGAAGCATTGCTTCTCTTTCCTGAACCTTGGCAGGGGGAAACTCACTGGAAGTTAGCAGAAGTTATTATATAAAGAATAACGCTCTGTAACAGCGTCTCTTACGAAGAATAGTGAAAAACCAGTTGGTAGAAAACACTGATTTAGGGCTTAGGGGGCTCTAAGGAAGGGGGCTCTAACACCTGGCCCCCTACTTGCTGGGACTTAAACCCCCAAAGCTGAAATTGGCATAAACACAGGCAGATTATGGAATACCGAATGACCGCAAATGGGTACGGTTAATTGCAAGCTGTGTGTAATAGCAAAAACGAGTGCTAATAGAAGTTTAAATCACTTTGCATAACCTGTAGATTTTTCTCACCCCTTAAAACATGCGGCCTTGAAATCATGATCCATTTATGGGTGAAAGGCCGTCTTGGGCAAAAAGGGACAAGCAGAGCAATAATGAAACTAAGATGTTCTCACTTGAACATCAGCAAAACTCGACTTGGAACATGGTTGTTACTAAACAAATTCACAATGTGTCCTAGAAGCTATTTCCTGTGTCCCCCTGAGTTGTCTGAAGGTGTACCTTCCTTCCTTGGTAACATTCTAACGTGGGGATGGATTGCTGCCATCCTGGGAAGGGAAGTGGGTACGTAGGGCTCAGTGACATTGGCCTGGGGCCAGCTTCAGTGGTATTAGGAACAATTTTAAGACATATGCGTAGCCCATCTTTCCTCACTGGAACGTTCTAGTACTCCCCGGTACTTTGAAAGTATGCCCCACTGAAGTGCTTTTGGTAGAAACTGCCGGTTTCAGAGTTTCACTTAATTACAATCATGTGAAGCAGGTGATTGCTTCTCCCGTGTATTTTTAAGAAACTGTCCTAAAAACAGCCTTCCTTCTGAGGTAGTCAACCCTGTGTACAAGATGTTAATTGACTATGTGTAAAACATTACATCCCTTCTCACCGCCTGCCCACTTATGTTTTCAGGCATCCTGACAAAAACAAAGATCCTGGAGCAGAAGACAAGTTCATCCAAATTAGCAAGGCTTATGAGGTATCCTGTCAAACTTGTGATGCATCTGTTAACTCTTATAAATACGCTTTGGGGGTTGCCTGGGGGGCTCAGTCAGTTGAGTGTCCGACTTCAGCTCAGGTCATGATCTCACAGTCTGTGAGTTCGAGCCCCGTCTCGGGCTCTGTGCTGACAGCTCAGAGCTTGGAGCCTGCTTTTGATTCTGTGTCTCCCTCTCTCTCTGCCCCTCCCCTACTCACACTCTGTGTCTCTCTCTCCCTCAAAAATAAATAAATATTTTACAAACTTTTTAAAATTTCTTTAAAAATAAAGTAAAATATGCTTTAGGTGACCAGTTTTGTAAAGACCTCTCAGAAGAGGCACACTCCCAGTGCCCTTGACCCAGTTTCTAGATGTTGATAGAGAAAACTCATTTAGTCACATCCAGTATGTTGAAATTGGTGCCCAAATACTTACACTCTTAAAAAAAAAAAAAAACTGGCTTATTTTAAAGGCTCTAATTGGAATTGTAGAATTCGCAGAGTTCATAGCTGTAGGTCTCTTTTGTGGAAACTTCTATTACATGCTCACTTTGGCAACACACATACTAGAACTTCTGTTAAAGAAAGATTGATTTCCCAGTTTATTAAAGTGACACAAGGTTACAAATGCATTTAAACACAGTTTTTCCAACAATTTTGTAACATCCACTTATGTAGCTTGTTCTGGAAGGTGCATTAAAGATACGTCCGCGGCTTTATGGTTTGTGTAGGGAAATGCTCTTCAAGAGATGGTGCTTGGTTCTTGAATCCTGAAAACAAACTGAGGGCTGAAGAGGGAGGAGGAAAGGGGTTGTGGGGTGATGGTCACGGAGGGGGGCACTTGTGGGGAAGAGCACTGGGCGTTATATGGAAAACAACTTGGCAATAAACTATTAATAAAATTAAAAAATAAAAATTAAAAAAAAAAGAGATAGTGCTTGGCTCTTAGAATGGCACACCATCCTAAGACAGCCTCTTGAATTTTTTATTTCAGAATTATTTCTAGTTAAAACAGAGTCAGCTCAAGGCGCCTGGGGGCTCAGTCAGTTAAGCAGCCAACCTTGGCTCAGGTCATGATCTCACAGTCTGTGGGTTCGAGCCCCCCATCGGGCTCTGTGCTGACAGCTAGCTCGGAGCCTGGAGCCTGTCTTCAGATTCTGTGTCTCCCTCTCTCTCTGACCCTCCCCTGCTTGCGCTGTCTCTCTCTGTCTCTCAAAAACTGAATAAACATTTAAAAAATTTAAAAAAGAACAGAGTCAGCTAACGCATGAGACACTGAGCTCAACCCCGTGGCTACTGTTTGGTGTTCGCGGCCTTTCCTATCTTGTTTTGAGCTATTCCAACTTAAATGGCATGACCCAGTCAACTTTCTTGTCGCCCAGCCCTGGTATGTTACATTTTATTTGTTTTACTGATGTATTGGATTTTGGGATAACCGCAAATCTCTAAAGCCAAGACAAACACAAGTATCTAAATGGCCAAAGTAATTTAGTCTTGACATCTGAGAGAAGAGTCTCCCGGTGGTGCAGACTACATTGAGAATATCTAACCATGGCGTAGCTCTACATTTGTTTTCTTCCTGTGTCTTCCATGCTGCTCACGGGAAAGTCCTTTGGGTGAAACCTTTCCCGTTTCATCAATGTCATATTTTTTTTTCTTTCCCGATAGATCCTTTCCAATGAGGAAAAGAGATCGAATTACGATCACTACGGAGATGCCGGAGAGAACCCAGGCTACCAGAAGCAGCAGCAGCGAGAGTATCGCTTCCGCCATTTCCACGAGAATTTCTACTTTGACGAATCGTTTTTTCACTTCCCTTTTAACTCGGAGCGGCGGGACTCCATCGATGAAAAGTACTTGCTGCACTTTTCACATTACGTGAACGAAGTGGTCCCGGACAGCTTCAGGAAGCCCTACCTCATCAAGATCACCTCCGACTGGTGCTTCAGCTGCATCCACATCGAGCCCGTCTGGAAGGAGGTGGTTCAAGAACTGGAAGGATTGGGTAAGATCATTGTTTGCTGGGAGATGTCTGTGCGGGAGAAGGTGACCTTGCTATCTTGAATTGTATGGGCTACCGGGGAAAAGAGGCTCAGATTTCTCTCCCAAGTTCATGGTGACTGGTGTCTTCCAAGGACACCTTTTCAGAGAGGGGGACTGTATCAGCCACTTTGTTTTGCATTTACTAATCTGCAGCCTTACCCATAGAGTCTCCTAACGTCTAGCTGGGCACCTAATATATAGGAGAGGCTTTAAAACTACTGGCCGGGCATCAGTTTGGATGCCGGTGGGATTCGCAGGTTATTCTTCCCACTGCGTGTGATTTCGTTCTTTGATTTAATTTGCTAGAGCCGCCGTAACAAAATAGCACCGAAACAACGGAAATTTATTTTCTTACAGTTCTCAAGGTTAGAAGTCTAAGGTCAAGATGTGGGCAGGTTTGGTTTTTTCTGAGGCCTCTCTCCTTGGCTGGCAGACGGCTACCCTCTCCCTGCACTTTCACATGGTCGTGCCTGGGTGTGCACATTTCTGGTCTGTCTGTCTGTCTCTCTCTCTGTCCTAATCTAAGGACACCAATCGTACTGGGTTAGGGCCCACTTTAATGAGCTAGTTTTCACTTAATTACTTCCTTGAAGGTCCTGTCTCTGAATGCAGTCACATACCGAAGTGCTGGGGGGTTAGGACTCCAACATACGGGTTCTGGCGGGGGACGCAGTTCACTCCGTAACGCTCTAATGGTAATGGGTGCCCACTCTCGAGCACCTTTCCGTGTTCATAGTTGCCACTTAGTGCCAGGAAAACGTCAGTGATCCCGACAGGGTATTTATTTTAATAACTCGTAGAGGTTGGGATTACTGAATCGTGTGTGTGTTGTTTCATAGGCATTAGCAGGCCTATTCTTGAGTAACTAAAAAAAGGCCCAACTCAATCATAGGGCCTGATTTCTCTGGAGAGAACGTGCCACTGAAAGCCATCAGCTCGTTTGTGCTAAAGCAGAAATTGTCAGCCAGTTGTTCGGAAGCACCCAGATTTGCCGAAATGCTTTCCTGAGACCGAATAAAGAAGTTGTTGGAGGAAGACAAGGAAATGAGTGTAACACAGTGTCCTGCGTGTGGCGGGCAGGCAGCAGGTGCTTGCCGGTGGTGCATAATGAATGAATGAGAGGCTGGCCTCAGCCAGAAGCCCCTGATCGAACAGCCTGTTGGTCAGGAAAGTGTGATTGCATTTTATGCCACGGCACCTGGTGTACTGACGACTGTTGAACCAGGAGCTGACCTTCAGATGCAGTAGCGGATCGCAAGTCACTGCGAAAGTCAGGGTGGTAACGCGTCTGCCCCAAAGTCAGATCAGAGCCGACATTACGTTTGAAACACGTCAGACAAACACACACGATGTGAGGTAGTGAAGCACCGAGGCCGGTTGGCTGTGCTGCAGCCCTGGGCTCGGAGTCAGGCCCGTGTTCAGCTCTCGGCTCTGTCACTTACTATCTTGTTGTCCTTGGACAGATTCGCTAACCCAGGTCTCTTCGTCTCCAAAGTGGATGTGATCATGTCAAACCAATAGGGTCGTTAAGAAGATTAAATGAAAAAAAATTATACTAAGTGCCTGACGTGTATCAAACACAAGCATAAAGGGAGCCTTAGGGAATTTCTGATCAACCAGGTTTTCTGGTTTACCAAAGAAAAAAAGTTTTAAAGCACCCGTTTTATAAATTTTTAAAAATCATTCTCAACTACGTTAGTCTACTTTCTTCAACTCACTGACTCCCAGGCACTGACTTTTGACTTATGTTCAGCTAAGTCTTGAAGGTAATTAGAAGTTGGCTGGGCAGGAAACCGAGGAGTAACATTACAGGCAGAGAAACAAAGAGTGTCCACAGAAGAGCTGGTCGTAGGGTGTCACCCCAGGTGTAGGCGAGGGGAGGAAGGAGGAAGAGTTTGCTGGGACCAGGTAGTAAGGAGCCTTCAAGTCAGGCTCAAAAAGTAGACTTCAGGGGTGCCTGGGTGGCTCAGTCGGTTAAGCGTCCAATTCTTTTTTTTTTTTTAATTTATTTTATTTATTTATTTTTTTTTAATATAACACAATTTATTTTTTTAACGTATGCAATTATTTTCCGTCATTTACAATACAGTAGTTACAATGACACTCCAAACAGAAAAGCAAAGTAAAAAATCAAAACCCCCACTTCTATTTCATGTAGTTAGACTTATACAGAAATTAAAAGGTTAAGTACCAACTAGTCACCTAATTTCACAGCTATCTGAAGTGGCAATCGTTATTTAGCAGCTTATCTATGATACATTCAAGATACATGATACAATTTATTACTTGCCTATAAGCTAAAACACAGCCTGCTTAATTTTTTTTTTTTAATATTTTTATTTATTTTTGAGAGAGAGAGACAACGTGAGCGGGGAGGGTCAGAGAGAAAAGGAGTCACAGGATCTGAAGACAAGCTCCAGGCTCTAAGCTAGCTGTCAGCACAGAGCCCAACGCGGGGCTCAAACCCACGAACCATGAGATCATGACCTGAGCCGAAGTCGGATGCTTAACCAACTGAATCACCCAGGCACCCCATAAACATCCAACTCTTGATCTCAGCTCAGGTCTTGATCTCAAGGTCGTGAGTTCACACCCTGTGCTGGGCTCCAGGCTGGGTGTGGAGCCTACTTTAAAAAAAAGAAAGAAAGAAAATGGACTTTATTTTACAGTATGTAATAAAGCCAAGAAAAGCTGTCACATAGAGCTTTGGAAAGCTGTTTGAGCCGCGCGAAGGACAGATTGAAGAAAGAAAGAAGAGAACCCGGGAGAGGTCACCGGCCCCAGCCGGACACCCACCATGGCCCAGACTGGGACAGTGGGAGTAGAGAGAGGTGGACAAGTGTAAGATATTTGAGAGGGAGGATCATGGAAGTCTGGAGGGACCTGGCTCCTGGAGACCATCTGAATGGGGGGAACGAGGATAAAAGAAGAGAGGGGGTCAGGACTGACTCTGCTTTCTGACAGGAGCCCCTGGACTAGCAGGGAAAGCTGGATTTGAGTGGTTCTAAGGCGTAACTACTGTTTGGACGTACCGTGCATGATGACATGAAAAGTACAGCCTGAGCTTGTGTTTATTGATAATTTACACACGCCAAGCTCTACTGTAAGAATCAACTCCTGTCAGACAGCGGCCATTCGAAGCAGGCGCTGTTGTTACCCATCTTCTTCAGACACTTGGGTCATGTTTGATACCTCGTCAGGGTCTCACAGTTGGTGTTTGGCAGAGCAGAGCTGGGATTTGAACGCAGGTAGTCTGGCCCTCTGATCCGTGCATGGCGCACCATGCCATCCTGCCTTCTAATGTCCTCAAATCTGTGATGACTGAAGATCCTGCTGCTCTTTTGGGCTGTTGTGCTGTATAATTGGAGTGAGGCAAGATTCCACTGACAGGGATGGGAGAAGCTGAATTTAGATCCATAGAAGTAACATTTACTGAGGGCTCAGTCCATCCCCCCACTGTCCCCCCCCCCAAGTTCCCTGGAATACAAGTTTGGCCTAAATGTATTAGATGAGATTGGTCTGTAAACCATTTTCCCCTTTGGAACTTTCAGATTAGTCGCAGATTCCTGACAGGCCCCGCTGCCTTACAGCTGGGTAGGCTGGGCAGTCCCGTGAGGTCCATGGCCCTTTCCCTGTCCAGATGAGGCAGCGCTACCCTCTGAGACAGATAATGCCAAAAATTTTCTATTCCGAGCCAAGAGGAAGATCAGCTGAGTGGTCTGGGGAAGCTGGGACCTTATGTCAGAATAACGTCCAAGGCCTGACTTTGCCACGAGTGACTGCCATAGAGCAGTTCCGCCCCCGGGAGAAGTGCTGCGGCCCCTTCAGGTGGAAGCCCTCACCGCGCAGTGTGACAGCAACTAGTGTGCAAAAGCAGCCAACGTTCATGGACAGCCATGCCGAGGAGGGGGGCCGGAGGCAGTCAGCACTACCCCTGACCTTAAGGGGCTGACTGTCTAGTTGAAGAGAAAACAGGTACCCTGAGAATTCACACTTGACATTTGCCAAGTACAGAATTACGTTCATGAGTCAGAATAACATAGCACTGCAGGGGTGAGAGAATGAGGGGGAATTCTCGTTCTCGTTTCAGACCTTCTTGGTGAGCCAAGTGCCGTGTTAGACACTACTAGAGTGGTGTTTATTGAGCCTTTATTTGTTTTGCATTATGCTAGGTGCTTTGTAGGGATTATCTTTATCCCCAGAGCAACTCGGTGAAAGAGAGACTACTCTTAGCCCCATTTTCCAGATGAGGAAACTGAAGCCCAGGAAGGCGAAGGAACTGATCAAGGTCACACTATCCGTAAGTGGCAGTGTTGGGGTATGGACCCAGGAGCTCAACTCCAGGTCCCTCTTTTACCTGCCGTGCTGCGCGGCTTCAGAAATACGTAAAACGTGGTCTTCGCACCCGCAGACCCAAATGGGAGGCACTCGGGAATTATCACAGCGCACTGAGTGCCCCCCGGGGGAGGCACAGACAGGGCTGGCAGGGTGGCAGGGAGATTAAGGGTCTTGAAATCAAATATTTTAGGGCAACCCAATTTGGACAATCCTGCAGAAATTCTTCACCATGGTTTCTCATGTTAAAAGAATGAATGAATGAATGATTCCTCTCTTTTAAAGAATGCTAAGTATGTAACAAGTTTTATTCTGTCTAGAAAAAGGCTATTTCTAAACATTGGTTTAAAAAAAAAACCCAGCTTTAGCTCCATGTCCTTGATTTTGCTCCATTTCACATTATTTGCTTCTTAGCAATTACTTTATTGATGGGCTTGTGTTCAGTCAGATTGGCAGGGGCCTGTTCCTCCATTTGGTTCCGCACCGTTCCTGAAGACACACGAAAACTTGAAATAAAAATGAACCTGTGTATGCCACAGAGGAGAAAGAGAAAGCATTGCCCTAAAAGATGGAATACATGTTTAGGATCATATGACGAAAGGTACAATTGGTACCTTGAAATAGGTGTGACACAGACATGTTTCGTACAGTACAAAAAGAAGACTTCCTACAACCTCAGAGAAGAAAATGTTAGTGGTTTTTTAAATTTTTTTTTTTTTACTTATTTTTGAGAGAGAGAGAGAGAGAGTACGAGCAGGGAGCAGGGGAGGGTCGGAGAGAGAGGGAGACACAGAATCGGAAGCAGGCTCCAGGCTCTGAGCTGTCAGCACAGAGCCAGACGCGGGGCTCAAACCCCTGAACCGTAAGATCATGACCTGAGCTGAAGCCGGATGCTTAACCGACTGAGCCACCCAGGCGCCCCTAAAAATGTTAGTGTTTTTAATTACCCAAGATCTGCAAACTAGCCAGAAACATCAGTCCATATCAAAGTCAAATAATGTTTCTGAAAGAGGTCACATCTGCTTTGCCTTTCTTTTAAATTTGCTTCTCATGTTTGTTTGGATTTGGGGCCTACCCGTCCGTCATCTCGCCAAGCCGTGCTGAATCAAGATAAGAACACACGGATAGTTTTACTTGCTGTTGGCCTAGCTGATCTTGCTTTATGGACTCTGAACTTTGAAGTCTAGAAAATCCAAAGGCAGAGGAGACAGTGGAGACCGTGTTGTTCACTGTGACTCAGACCCTAAGTCACCCACCAGTCATTGGTCATTTCCCAGCTTGAGTCTCAGCGAGATAACAGCCCTGCCGGCTTCTCATACCCTTCCTTCCCGGCTTGGGTGGGGAGGTGGAAGGGTTAGAGTGAATTCTTACTAAATATCTTTCCAGGAAGAAAAATATCATGAGTTGAAACACCAGATATTTACCATCTTTATTCTCTTCTAATCCTTGTGCTAGTTAATCTATAGGAGAGACGTAACATTCCTCCTGAATTTAGAAATGGGATTACGATGGTAAGAATTGAGGTCCTTTGTAGAAATGATCCAAGAAAATACCCTTTATAGATCTGGAAACACATTTTTTTAAAACGTTCACTTATTTATTTTGAGGGAGAGAGAGAGAGAGAGAAAGAGAGAGCATGAGCAGGGGAAGGTCAGAGAGAGAATCCCAAGCAGGCTCCGCGCTGTCAGCCCAGAGCCCGACCCACCCAGGGCTCGAGCTCATACACCCTGAGATCATGACCTGAGCCGAAACCAAGAGTCAGATACTTAACTGACCGATCCACCGAGGGGCCCCAGAAACACTTATATTTAATGAAGGCGATTTATGTAGAGACTCAATGGTAATTTAAGTAAAAGAAACGAAACCTACCTACTCACTTACATTCTGTTCTGACTGGGAAGAAAGCAGTATTGGTGGGAGTGTGGGAAAGGTGGGGAAGGAGGGCATCGAGAGTGAGGGTCTGATGTGTTCATCGCACTTTGCAGGAGGAGACCTCCTCCTCCAGGCAAAAATCGCGCCCCCACAGAGACCGTCTGGGCTCCCACGGTCTGGATGGGATGATACTTCAGAACAGCAGTTGTAGTTCATTAGGGACCCACTGTGTTCAAGGCTCTGAATTAGGTAATTTTTCATTGTGTCATTTAGTCCCGACAAAACAGCTTCTCTCCATTTTACAAATGAGGAAACCAGACAGGGGGCTTACATGACTTGCCTCAAGTTACACAGCTAATGGGGGGCAGAGCTGGGCCTTGAATCTGGATCTGACCGATTTTGAATTCACTGGTTTCTTTTATAAAATCGAGTACCCACTAATTGCCAGGAACTGGATGCAGCAGTAAACCGAATAAGCAAAGCTCCCGGCACTCATCGAGCTCTGTTCTAGTGACTATGCACAACCAAACGAGACAGAGTCTGTCCGAGGGCAAGAGCATGTGGGCAGCGCAGGTGCTAGAGAAGGGCAGGGCCAGGTGACAGGCTGGAATTGGCAGAGAGGGCGGGCCTTGCTGAGGAGGCAGCCCACAGGGGTGTGACCGTGAGCTTCAGGGACACCTGGGGGAAGAGCGGAGTGGACGGTAAACTCGGAAGATCTTTTCAGTTTCTCTTTGCTCCCCACGCCTGTCTGCGTCCCTCTTCCTGACTCCCAGGCCCACCAGCCACCTTTCAGATTGCTAATTCTGGTCCCCGTGTGTCCAGAAACCCGGTAGAGGACCCCCTGAGTGGCGCAGGCACCTGGGCATACTGCCTGGGATTGTATAATAAATTGGCCTCTGGTCTATCTATACAACTTCGTTTAGGGTGAGTCATCTCTAAGAAATTGATCCGCCGGTATTCAGGACCTAGGACAGAAGAGGTCATTGTTCCGAGCCAGCCAAGAGCCAGGCCTGGGTCCAAGTCCTGGTTCCACTACACGCAAACGGTAATGCCAGATCCGTTGTCCTCAGCCTCTCCAGGCACTGCTGTCCTCAGCCATGAAGGTAACCACACTGGCCACTCAGGATATTTGTATGAAAAGTGAAAATGTCTATAAAGCTCTAGGCATGCCTCCTGACTTAGAAAGGGTTCAGGACGCGACCATTCCGCCCTTGGGCCTCTGCGGGTAGTCTCTGCAGGGTTTGGGCAGAGGAGTGCCCTGATGCATGTGTGTGTGTTAGAAGGGAAGTTGACGACGGACCGCAGGGGGACCAGGAGAAACGAGACCATTAGGAGGGGATTGCAGCCACTGGGGAGGAGAGACGAGGTCTCAGAGACGAGAGTGTAAAGAACATGGAGAAAAGCAGTCGATTCCTGGTATATTTTGAAAACGAAACCAACAGGACTTGCTGACAGATTGGACGTGGGGTGTGGGAGGCAAGAGGTGGAAGATGGCTCCCATCTTCCATCCAAGCAACAGGAAGGAAGGGGCGCCGTCCGTGACCGGGGGGGCCTGCGTGGGACAGGCCGGGGGAGGAGATCAGGAGCCGGGTTGGGGAAATGTTAAGCTTGAGCAGTCTGTTGGGCATCCAAGAGAAGACGCGTGTCTTTGCTGGCTCTTAATACCTCCTGCACCTCTCGCGTTTAGCAGAGGGACTGGCTCTCCAAATGCATCGGTTGAATAAAGGAACAAGGAAGATTATTCAGCTCTTCAGTGAAACGAGTATCAGATGCTCCTGTTCTATTTTATGTGTAGATGTGTGTGTCCACACACGTGTTTGGGCAAGAAAAGGCACAGCTAGATACCAAAATAGTTCTGGTAGATATATGGGATTAGGCTTCTGGGTGATTTTAACTAAATTTCTTTCTGTTTTTGAGAACGTGCACTTCCTAACGTCTCTACAAAGTAATTTATATGCCAGGGAGACTTGCTTTGAAGAGCAAGGAGACCGTGACTTCTGTGGATAAATCATAGTTGCCTTTTCCCATCATCCCCGAGTTGTCGGACCCTTGGACCACTGGCAGGTTCTTTCCTTTGTGCATTGGAACCCTGTGAGCAGATGGCTTTCTTTTCTTCTGAAGTATCTTCTCATGTTCTACTCCCAGAATTCGAAATAGGAGACTAAAAGAAAGACTTGTAGGGGCGCCTGGGTGGCTCAGTCGGTTGAGCGTCCGACTTTGGCTCAGGTCATGATCTCACGGTTCGTGGGTTCAAGCCCCACATCGGGCTCTGTGCTGACAGCTAGCCCAGAGCCTGGAGCCTGTCTTCAGATTCTGTGTCTCCCTCTCTCTCTGACCCTCCCCTGTTCATGCTGTCTCTCTCTCTCTCTCTAAAATAAATAAAAACATTAAAAAAATAATAAAAGAAAGACTTGTAGCTCTTAAATCCTGCCGGATTATTCTGCAGAAAAGCTGAACCGATTGGGAATATCAGCAGTGGAGACAGTGCCAGACAACCTGTTGGGAGAGAGCGCCTCCCTGCTAGGTCAGGATGGATGTCTGTTGCACACCAGGGAGTCCCGAGCCTTTCTTCGCCTACCACGGGGGCGTAAGCGGCTTCATGCGGGTCTTCCCTACTTTCCAGGTGTGGGAATCGGCGTGGTCCACGCTGGGTACGAGCGGCGCCTGGCCCGTCACCTGGGAGCGCACAGCACCCCCTCCATCCTGGGGGTCCTAAACGGGAAAGTCTCCTTCTTCCATAACGCAGTCGTCCGCGAGAACCTGCGGCAGTTTGTAGAGAGTCTTCTTCCAGGGAACCTGGTGGAGAAAGTAAGTACCTGGCGGAGAAGACGTTTACGAGGTACCTGGGACCGGGTCTGAACTCTGGTCCACAGTCCTCGCAGACCTGAGTTCCGTTTCGAGCAGGGCGAGCCGTATCCTGATCAGTTATTAATCACTCGACCGAAGTCATTTCTATGAAGTCTGTAGGAGACTGAAAATTGAGACAAAGTAGAAAGACTGAAGAATTTCGTCCCTGTTAGTTACCACTGTGCACATGTCCGCGGTAGTGAGAACAACAGGGAGTCTCCTTTTGTCAACAAAAATCAGATCACAACCCAGGATGAAGGCTTTCTTTCCGACTCGTGCGTGTGTTCATTTGAAGGTATTTGTCCGATGAAAGTATTCAGATTGAATTAGATTTGGTCACGTAGGACCGACACGCTGCCTACTGCGCTAAGGGGACACCTTACGTTTCGTCATGTAGTTAACGATCACATCTGTGGAAAACACGCGATTTCACAAAATCAAATCGTATTTTTGGAACTTTCAGAACTTAGAGGAATGCAGCGATATGAGTAATTTCACAAACAAAAGGTTGAGCTAAAGAAGCCAGGCACAAAGAGTTCATACTAGTTTACGATTTTTATACTTAAGCATTCTTTCCCCCCGTATCTTAGGTTAGGGATCAAAAGAACTAGAACAGGATTTTAGAGCTTTAAGTTTGTATATTTAAAAAAAAAATTGTTTTAATGTCTATTTAATTTTTGAGAGGGAAAGAGATAGAGAACACGAGCTGAGGAAAGGCAGAGAGAGAGGGAGACACAGGATCTGAAGCAGGCTCCAGGCTCTGAGCTGTCAGCACAGAGGCCAATGTGGGGCTCATACCCATGAACCATGAGATCATGACCTGAGCTGAAGTCGGACGCTTAACCGACTGAGTCACACAGATGCCCCCAAGTTTATGTATCATTTTTAATATTTTATTTATTTTTGAGAGAGGAAGAGTGTGAGCAGAGGAGGGGCTGTGAGAGAGGGCATCCAAAGCGGGCTCTGCACTGACAGTAGCGAACCCAATGCCGGGCTCGAACTCACAAACCGTGAGATCATGACTTGAGCTGAAGTCGGACACTTAACCGACTGAGCCACCCAGGCACCCCAAGAACAGGATTCTCGTTTGCTCTATGTGATTCATTCCTTTATATACATGGGACAGTGAACATACCAACATTTGCATCCTGTTTCCACGTGAGCTATTCATAGACTGCCCCGCCAGCACCATTATCCATGAGGAAGTATTTGTTGGAGTTAGCTTGAAAGGAAGTTGTCAGAGAGCATGGTAGGCTCCCAGAACGATCACAGCTTTTTGAGTGGGTCCTCAGACGTTTATGAAGTACCTGTTCTGTGCCAGGCACTGTAAGTGGACACTTTCCAAGGAGCCCCCAGTCTGGCGGGTGATTATGTCCCTGTGATACACTAAGGGCCTGTCCCCGAGAGCTGGGAATGGCTTCCCGGCAGAAACACCCGAGTTTGCCAGGAGAGGAGAGGAGGTTGGGGCTGAGTTCCGGGCCCGAGGAGGTCTGGGACGTGCTACAGCATGCTCTGGAGGAAGCAGTCACTAGTGAGCGGGACAGGACCAGACTAGAGGCCCCCTGGGGGCCTGGCCGCCCCCTTGAGGAGCTTGGGCCGCAGCCTGCGGGTGCTGACGCCATTGAAGGGGGCTGAGCGGGGGCTGAGATGGCCAGACTGACGCTTAACACAGATCATTCGGGAAGCAGGATGGGAAGATAAGCCTTTTTTTTAACCATGAAAAGTTTCTAGGTACGATTTTCATTTATTCATTTTTTTTATTCTCTCTGTCGGATTATTTAAGGCATAAACAGGGAAGCACAAAAGTAGTAAATCAGACGATAATGAATGAAATCGTGTGACCTGTAGACCGAGTGGGCCCACTGGTTTTTTTTTAAGCCATTTTAAAAGAGCAATTGCCTTCCCTCTGGCATCGCAGGTTCATAGATTACAAAGCACAGTCTGTGATTCAGAGGTTCACTTTTTTCGTAATGTGCTCCGTAACTGTTTCAGAAAAGATATGATTTCAGTCTGTCAGAGCGGGACCCATGAAAATACGAAACCTGTAATTCTGTTCTTCTAAAGCGTTTTAGGCAAAGGGAGACAAACGATTCGTCATCTGCAATTTTTTTTCATTTTTTAAAGCAATCTTTTACACGTACGTGATTTTGTTTAATGATCTACCGACTGCGTTATAATGCTGCTGTTGGGAATCGAACACTGCAACTGACATCCTCTTTTCCACTTAAGGTTACAGATAAAAATTACGCCCGGTTCCTGTCTGGCTGGCAGCAGGACAATAAGCCCCACGTCCTTCTGTTCGACCAAATGCCCGTCGCACCGCTGCCGTACAAGGTATTTCGTGTGCCGGGGGTGGGGGAGGGGGGACAGGGTGTTTGCGCTTTTTTTTTGGTGCAGTGAACTTGGACTCCACTTGGCTTTTCCGTAAGAGTGGATCCAAAAAGAAATGTTCATAAAAACCAGAAATTTCCGTTAACCACCATCCACTGAGCACCTACGATGCCGTTAACGGCGCCCGGTGCGGTAACAGTAGCTAGTCTTCAGAAGAGCCCAGTGATACGGACGTCTTCCCTGTCTTATAGACCGAGATGCCGGGGCTTAGGTTGTATAACCGGCCCCCGGAGGGCCTGTGTGATTCCCTTGAAGTGTCTGACTCCAGACCTGCCCCCTGAATGATACCCTGTGGTACCGCGCTTCGGGCACACCTCTGGTTGGCACTGGGACGTGACATGGGGAGGAAGGGGGGTCCTGCTTAACCTTTGGCGTGCTCGCTGCCATCTGATGGGGTTGAGGTAATTCCGACCCAGTGTAGATCTCAGTAAAATGAGTATTTTCCTCTATGTGTACACACACACACACACACACACACACACACACACACACACACATCACTGTTGTTTAGCTTTGTGGGTGCAGTTGGCATGTGTAGAACACCATAGAATTCCTCCGAGCGCGCTGGGGGCTAGCAGCCTGCGTGGGGATATCCGGGCTAGCATCCGTCACCTGCTGGTGTAAACAAGTCACACCTGGTGTGTGTGATTCTGTGCCATCAACTTAACTTCTTCCTCTCTGTCACACCCTAACAGTTGACTGCTTTTGCACACAAAGATTACTTGTCATTTGGATACGTGCACGTCGGCTTGAGAGGGGCCGAAGAGGTGACGCGGCAGTACAGTGTCAATGCCTACGCCCCCACCATCTTGATCTTTAAAGAACACATCAACAAGCCGGCAGACGTCATCCAGGTACGTGAGAGTCCCCTGCTTCGAGACTGTCTTCACATTTTATCTCGGGCCTTCATAAATAGCAAAAATGAACAGGGCAAGGGAAGAGGAGAAATTCATTTTTAATTTCTTCCTTCAGCAGCACAGAATTTAACAGTGAGTCTGTTTTTCACCTGATTTGGTACTATCTTGCTCAAAAAGATAATCTTTCAGTAGAAAGTAGAATGGTGGTAATGCCAGGGCCTGGGCAGGAAGAGACAGGGAGTGAGTGTTTAATGGGTACACTGCCAGTTTGGGAAGGAAAAGGTTCTGCATGTTGACGGTTCTGGGCACGGCTGCCAACAGTGTGACTATACTTTTCTTTTTTATTTTTTTCTTTATTTTTGTGAGACAGAGAGAGCGTGAGAAGGGGAGGGTCACAGAGAGGGGGAGACACAGAATCTGAAGCAGGCTCCAGGCTCTGAGCTAGCTGTCAGCACAGAGCCCGATGCGGGGCTCGAACCCACGAACCATGAGATCATGACCTGAGCCGAAGCCGGACAGTTAACCAACTGAGCCACCCAGGCACCCCAAACGGTGTGACTATACTTAATGTCACAGAACTGTGCCCTTGGAAATGGCTAAAATGGTCACTTTTACATTATGCGTATTTTGCCACAAAAGTAAACTAAGAAGCAATAATCATCTTTTACCTCTAAAGTGCTCCTCTCAGAAAATCAGTAATGTTCTTCTAAAATAAGTTACAGACAATAAACTATTAAATTTAAAAATAAATAAATACATAAAAAATTTAAAAATTTTAAAAATAAAAAAAAAGTTACAAAATAAATTCAAAAGTTAAATATAAAACAATAATAAAAAGGAATCTAAAAAGCCATAAACTAACTTGGAAACCATATACATGAATATTTATCTTAAGATAAAGAAGGGCCAAAAATCTTCTTGGAAGATCTTAACTTGATTATAAGTTTAAAATTTGTACATAAATACTTTAAAATTTTTGAGTTAAATTGAGAGAAATATTTACAACCAATCTAAAGAAGATTGCTATCTCTAATTTCTCATGAGCTTCTTCTAATCAAAGAGACAAACACAAAACTTCCTGAAAGTGGCCCCTTCGTGGGTACAGAGTTGGCTTTGTGGGTGATGGAAATGTGTGGGACTAGAGAGAGGTGATTGTTACATAACACTGTGAATGTACGAAATGCTGCTGGATTGTACATTTAAAAATAGCTAATTTTATGTGATGTGAATTTCACCTCAATAAAAAAAAACATTTAGTAAAACTTCCCAAGAAGAATGAGCTGGGAATATGAACAAAATTCTGAGAAGAGATTCCAGTGACTGAAAAGCACTTTTAAAAGTTAGATCTCATATGGGGCGCCTGGGTGACTTCGTCGGTTAAGCCTCCGGCTTCAGCTCAGGTCATGATCACACGTTCATGGGTTCGAGCCCCACGTCGGCTCTGTGCTGGCAGCTCAGAGCCTGGAGTCTGCTTTGGATTCCGTGTCTCATTCTCAAAAGTTTTCGGAAAAGCAGTTGGGCAATAATCTATAAATTGCCTAGATTCATTCAGGAAAACACTACTCGTGAGTACCCGGCATAGGCCAGACCCTGCCCTGCGTGCAGGGGACAGAGCCCTGAACAAAACCCCCTGACTTCCCTGTCCCAGGGTCCATTCTGTGCTCTCACGGGAACAGGAGACGGCTGGCCTAAGTACTCCATGGTGGCACGTCATATGGGGACAAGTGCCAGGGAGAAAAACAGCAGCAAAGGGGAATGTGGAATATCAGCAGAGCCGCATGTTCTAAGGCAGAGTGGCCAAGAAGGGCCTCATTAGGACGATGCTTAGGGCACCTGGGGGGCTCGACTGACTTCAGCTCGGGTCATGATCTCACAGTCTGTGGGTTCAAGCCCCGCTTCAGGCTCTGTGCTGACAGCTCAGAGCCTGGAGCCTGCTTCGGATTCTGTGTCTCCCTCTCTCTCTGACCCTCCCCTGCTTGCACTCTGTCTCTCTGTCTCTCTCTGTCTCTCTCAAAAATAACATTTTCTAAAATGTTAAAAAAAAAAAAAGATATTTGAGTAAAGACCCTGGAAAAATGATATTACCTCTGAGGCATCTTCCTCCGGGGACTAGGAATTCAGCCAAAACTTCTGCACAGAGATGTTGAGTGTCATTCATAACAGTCGTTATGGGGGGTGGGGGTAGATATGACTATCCAGCAGTAGGCTAACTATTGGTGCGTCCCTAACAAGGACTACTCTACAGCCATTTAGCCCATCAAAACGGCGGGTCAAGAACACTGATGGGAGAATTATCGTGACATCACGTCAGAAAGAGCAAGCAGGATGCGCACCGGAGGTGCCTCACCCGGCAGCAGGTGGGGACTCCATGGTCATCTCAGACCGGAGTTCCATTTTGAGCAGGGCGAGACACAGAGTAGTTAATTAATTACTCAAACCAAATAATTTAAATGAAGTCTGTAGAAGACTGAAAATTGGAAGAACAGATAAAGCACAGAGACTAGAGGATCTCAGCACATATCAACGGTATACACAATTTCAACACAACACACTCAATTTTACAACCACCCGTGCGCATCACGTGTGTGCGCACGTGCACGTGCGCATGGGAGAACACTGGAAATAAACACGTCTCTTGATGGTAAAATTACAGTTTATTTTCATATTGGGATTTTTAAAAATCCCTATAATGAATGTGTATTATTTAATTTCTTAAATATATATGTTTTCTAAATCGAAAGAAACGCTCAACTCACCCTCTCCTAAAGGAAGCCAGAATGAGGAATTCTGTAAAATCCTGTATTTCTTTCAGGCAGTAGACGTTTCACTGCCTGCCTGCAGAGGAGCTCTGACATCCAGAGTTAGTCTTGGTCCTGACAACCCAGGCAGGGAGAAGAGGCCTGAAGGCCGTTTCCATCCACCAGCGTAGGTGAGTCAGTCAGACATGATCAAAGAGGAAGGGCATTTGAGACCGGGAATAAGGGAAGGACATTGCGTGTGACAGAACCAGCAGGGGCAGGTGGACAGTGAGGAGAGGAGCAGGTGTCGGAAGAAGGTAACGAAGTCGGTTGTGGACGTACAGAGTGAGAGCCGCCTACGGGAAATCTAAGGGGGATGTCCATTGGAGAATTGGGGGTAGGGATGGGGGTCTTTGTGAGCTGGGGAGAGGGATCTGTAGGCCAGAAGTGAGTGGTCAGAGGCGGAAGTCCTCCGTGGGGAGTCCTCTCCCCATTGTAGTATGTGAGGGAAGGAGAGAAGGGGGCCACGGACAAAATTGTGGTCAACCGCTGGCCATTAAAAAGGGGGTGCCTGATGGCGACGGAGGAGCTGAGAGAGGCAGGAAGAGAACATGCCGGCGCTGTAGAGAGAAAGGATCATCTCAGTCCAAGGACAATCTCTGAGGACTTCCAGAATTGCATTTCAGTAATAGCTTCTACTCGTGAGATGATTTCTTTATCCCTCGTGGAAAATTGTAGGCCTAACATATTTACAAAATTTCTGGCACAGTGGATGCCTGGCCAGTGTGCTCATCACGGACATCAACATGGCACCGCCCGGCAGCAGGCCAATTAGTAGGTGACGCCAGCGGGACCGCTGGCCTCGTGAGCTATACCGAGCTTGTGTCCATTTGCTGGGTGGTGTTTACGGCCACACGGTAACATCTTGATTCATTCTCCTTTTGATGGCGTTGCGGGGCTTTAGATCTGGTGCTGCCGTGAACACGTGCATCTCGGTCCGTCTGGGTGCCTCTAAGGACAGCACTTGTCAGAAGGAGGTTCCCAGACCCTGGAGTGGGGGTGGGAAGTCTGTGAGCTCAGGACTGTCTCAATAATACAGAGACATAGTTTGTCCTTTCTCTGTGTGTGGACACTTGTCCTGAGGGTACGAAAGCAATGGTGGGTGAGACTCCCAGGGCACAACAACCCAGGGCACACCCCACAGCACACCCCAGTGTACAACAACCCAGTGCACACCCCAGTGTACAGCCCAGAACATAAACGAAAGCCTGGGCCCCAGACCATCAGGAAGCACGTGTTTTCACTCCTAAGCACTCAGCATAGAAGCAAACCAAAACAACACTCATTTATCACTTAATACCCTTGATGGATCAATCAGTGACAAGTACAATTTTATTAATAAATCTGTTGACCCTTGAATACATGTCTCTTGGGTATTTTAAATGTTCTGTGGGACAAAGCCCTGCTGCTGCATGCCAAAGTACGCGGATTGTCTTGAGAGTGACCGTGAACTCATGAGTTTTGAACTAGCCCCTTTTTTAATAGACCATTATTATTTATTTATTTATTTATTTATTTTGGAGAATGTGAGGGAGAAGGGGCAGAAAGAGAGGGGGACAGAGGATCCGAAACGGGCTCTGGGCTAACAGCAGCCAGCCCGTTGTGGGGCTCAAACTCAAGAACCGCGAGATCATGATCTGAGCCGAAGTCAGACACTTAACCGACTGAGCCACCCAGGCGCCCCAACAGGACGTTATTTGTACCTGAAAGAATAACTGGTTGGTTTGGGGCAGACGTTTCCTAAAGACTGAATGTAGCGAGCCAGCACTGTAATGGAAACAACTGACAGTGTTTGTTGCCAATGATAAAATTCAGGCTTCCAAGAAAAAGAATTTTGAAAACTTTGTATCGGCCATTATGAACTTCTCAGAACTTTATGATAAGGCTGGTTCATCAAGGTGGTGCACTTTTGTTTTATATGTATAATAAAATCCATCAGCATTTGGAAGATCAATGAACCAGTATTTTCCAAATGATATTGAAAAATCATGCATCAGTAAAAGATCCATTCTAAGTGCAAGGTGATCAGGGGCGCCTGGGTGGCTCAGTCAGTTAAGTGTCCAACTTTGGCTCAGGTCATGATCTCGTGGTTTGTGGGTTTGAGCTCCGCGTCAGGCTCTGAGCTGACAGCTCGGAGCCTGGAGCCTACTTTGGATTCTGTGTCTCATTCTCTCCCTGCCCCTCCCCCACTTGTGCTCTGCTTCTCTCTGTCTCAAAAATAAATATAAAAAAATTTTTTTTTCCTAAGTGCAAGGTGATCAGTAAATATGAATTTAACAAAGTATTAAAAGTTCATTGACTCCGGGAGCACCTGGCTGGTTCATTTGGTGGAGCATGCAACTCTTGATCTCAGAGTCGTGAGTTCAAGCCCCACATTGTGCATAGAGATTACTTAAAAAAAAAAATTTCATTGAATCCAGATAGCAATTAATCATTAAGAAACTACTTTCTATCAAATTTTCGTGTAGTAGCAAACTAGAATATCCACAGTTACCTGAAAAAAACTATGAAAATAAACCTCCCTTTTCCAGGAGTAGAATTTAGTGATACAGAACACCCTGCATTCATCATTTAAAAAAAAATCTTTAAAAAAATTTTTTTTTATGTTTTTTATTTATTTTTGAGAGACAGAGAGAGACAGCGTGAGCAAGGGAGGGTCAGAGAGAGGGAGACACAGAATCTGAAGCAGGCTCCAGGCTCTGCACTAGCTGTCAGCACAGAGCCCGATGCGGGGCTCGAACCCACAAACCGTGGGATCATGACCTGAGCTGAAGTCGGCCGCCCAACCGACTAAGCCACCCAGGCGTCCCCTCATAAAAAATCTTATAAAAAAAAAAGCGGAAAGGTGTTCTGAGACCACAGTTGTGAGCACCATTGCCTCTAGGGTCCATCTAGCTGGCGTGTTTTCCAAAGTGATGTTACCAGTTTCCATTCCCTCCAGTCACGTGTGAAAGTTCCAGTGCTCCGCGTCTTTGCCAACGCCAGTTCAAGTTCATTTGTCCGAGCTGACTGAGCAAGTAGTCATAATCTCCTTGTGATTCTGCTTCGCATTTCCCTTAATCACAAGGAGGCCGACTCTAGACCCTTCGGATTTCCCCTTTGGTGACATGCCCCTCGCGTCTTTTACCCAGTTTTCTCTATTGAACTGTCTCCCGTTTTGCTGGTGATGTGTAGCTGGACACTTACACAGCTCGACTCCTTGCAGAGTGTATTCTGGCTCTCGTCAGCTTGTGTTTGTGAGGTGCGCACGTGTTGTCTGTGGATCTTGGCGTGAATAGGCTGCAGCGTGTGCGGTCTGCTGCGGACAGGTCTCTAGACCGTCCCACTCCTCAGTTCTGTGACCAGTGATGCTGTGACTCTGTTCCTGTTTGCTGTCGTGCTGATGAACACCGGTTCTTACTCTTACTGTATCAACATCGTGCTGTATGAGCCGTTCTGTCCACTATTTAAGACGTCTTTCCGTACCCGAGATAGTAAAGACAGTGCTTCCGCGGGGCTTCCAAAAGCCTTTATAGTTTGCCTCTTGTACTCAGGAAGCCACCCGGAAATAGTCATGACATCTCACAGAGCAAATCCTCCCACTCTGTTTTTTGGATTTTAGGAAGGTGGGGAAGTGTCCTCAAAAGCACCGTGGCTGTTCCTGGTCTTTTGCACGTTTTGTATACACATGACATTCTGTCTGTCAAGTTCCATCAAAACAGACAAACGGAAAACTTGCTGGGATTTTTATTGGTTTTGTATTGATTCTTTAAATCAGTTTGGGGAGAGGGGCGCCCGGGTGGCTTAGTCGGTTGAGCATCTGACTCGCGATTTCAGCTCAGGTCATGATGTCATGGTTTGTGAGATGGAGTCCCGGGGGCGGGGGGCTCTGCACTGACAGCGCAGAGCCTACCTGGGATTCTCTCCCCTGCTGTCTGCCCCTCCCCAGCTCATAAGCATGCACCCTCTCTTTCTCTCAAAACAAGGAAAGTTTTATGTAAGTTTGGGGAGAATATGTCTTTTGACAAAATTGAGCCTTCCAGCCCAGGAGCATCACGTATCTGTTTCCCTTTGTTTGGGTGTTCAGTAAGATGTCTCCGTAAGCTTTTATTTTTTTAAAAAAAAAATCTTATTTTTAAGTAATCTCTGCACCCAACATGGGGCTCGAACTTACAACCCCAAGATCAAGAGTTGCACCCTCCACCGACTGAGCCAATCAAGCGTCCCTCCGTAAGCTTTTATAATCTTCTCCATAAAGATTGTACTTTTTTTCCAGCTTACTTGTAGGTGCCTCCTGTTTTTTATGCTATTGAAAAGGGTGTCTCCGTTACTACATTTTCTATTTGCTGGTATTAGGTAATAAAATTGATTTTTTAAACAATTATTTATTTTGAAAGACCGCATGTGAACAGGAGGGGGGCAGAGAAAGAGAGGGAGGGAGAGAATCCCAAGCAGGCTCCAACAGAGCCCGACTCGGGGCTCAGTCCCACAGACCATAAGATCACGACCTGAGCTGAGACCCATAGTTGGATGCTTAACCGTCTGAGCCACCCAGGCACCCCCATACAACTGATTTTTAAACACTGACTCTGTGTCCAGCAATCTCGCTAAAACTCTCTTACTGATTTAAATAATTCATCTGTGCCATCTTTTGGGTTTGCTGAATGCACAATCCTATCTTCTAAGATTAATGAGAATTTTACTCCTTTTTCTTCCGCCCTTATTTCATTTCTTACTTTACGCTGACCTCTGGTGGGATGTAGACTAGAAATGTGGTGCTAGGGGGTGGGGGGAGGGCATCCTTGTTCTCTGTCTCCATTTCCCCAATGAAGTGTGACGTTTGCAGAAAGCATTTTGTAGCTACCCTTGTCAGATTAAGGAAGTTCCCTTCTGTCTATTGTCGACCTGAGTGGTATTGGTTTTTATCAGATGTTTTTTCCACATCCACTGAGATTATCCTGGTTTTTCCTGCTTATTCTTTAATCTTCTAAAATGTGCTAAATACGTTGATTCATCTTCTGATGTTAAACCTAATCTGATTTAATCAGAGAAGTCCAACAGGATCTTGACTTACAGCATGCTTTCGGTATATCGCTGGATTCATTTTGCTGACACTTCGTTTAGGATTTTTGCATTTGTGTTCAGAAACGAGGTTGACTTCTGACTTCTCTTTCTCCCAAGGCCCATGTGAGGCTTTGCGTCAAGAAGCGAGGTGGGCGCGTTCTCCCGTTTTTCTGTTCTCAGAGGGTCTTTGTGGAGGACCAGACTGTCCTCTTGAAAGTCTAATGGGAGCCGTCTGCACCACCATCTGGGCTTTGAGTTTGTGTTGAAGGAAAGATCCTTGACTCCCACCAGTTCACCTCCTTTAACGGTTATACAACTCTGAGTTTTCTCTTTTTTTCAGATAATGGCTGTATTTTTCTAGAACGTTTTCTATTTCATCTATATCCTCAAATAACTCTCTTTTAACTTTTGCAACACAGATGGTGACACCTCCCCATCCTCCTTGAGAAGGGTCACTCGTGCCTTCTGTCTCGTCTTCAGGACGGGTTTCACCAGAGACTGGGCACCTGTAGTAGCTTCTCCCGGAGAGCCGGCTTCGGCTTTGTCCCTTCTTTGTTTCTGCTGCTTTTTCTATGTATGTTTTGCTTCACGGATCTCCAGTATCATTATTTCCTTCTTTCTCATTTCATGGTTTTTGCTATTTCTTTTCAACTTCTGGATATAGGCTTCTAGGTCATTAATTTCTTTTCTGTTTTATTCATGTTACCATTACCCTCCAAGTGCTACTTTGTCTGTACCCCAGCGTGTATAAGTAGTATTTTCGTGAGTCATTCGAATTGAGTAGCTTTTTAATATCTGATATGCTCTTCTTAGTTAAGTAGGTGATTCAAAGTGTGTTTCTTAAAATACAAGGATTTCTAGTTGACATTTTATATGGATTTCTAGATTGTGGTCAGACAATCTGCTGTATGTATAATTTCAGTTCTTCAAAATGTATAAAAATTAGTAAAAAGAAAGTGACCACCATACAGGTCTTTTTTTTTTTAAATGTTTGTTTATTTTTGAGACAGAGACAATGCATAAGTGGGGGAGGGGTGGAGAGAGAGGGAAACATAGAATCTGAAACAGACTCCAGGCTCTGAGCTGTCAGCACAGAACTCAGTACAGGGCTCGAACCCACAAACTGCAAGATCATGACCTGAGCCGAAGTCGGACGCTTAACCGACTGAGCCACCCAGGCGCTCCGACCACCATACAGTTCTGTAGTCCTGCCTTTTATACTTAGCAACTTTGGTACTTTGGAGGGTTTTTGTTTGTTTGTTTGTTTTATTTATAGTTTATTGTCAAGTTGGTTTCCCTATATGGAGTTTATTTTTAATTATTTGGTTTACTGTCAAGCTTAAACGGAAGTATGTTTGCCTGGAAATCAAAATAACTCTTAAGGGACGCCTGGCTTGTTCATTTGGTAGAGCACATGACTCTTGATCTCGGGGTTGTGAGTTTGAGCCCCATCTTGGGTGTGGAGCCTACTTAAAAATAAAATCTTTTAAAAACATGACTTTTTGGGGCGCCTGGGTGGCTCAGTCAGTTAAGCGTCCAGCTTCGGCCCAGGTCATGATCTTGCAGTTAGTGAGTTCAAGCCTTGCATCAGGCTCTGTGCTGACAGTTCAGGGCCTGGAGCCTGCTTCGGATTCTGTGTCTCCCTCTCTCTCTGACCCTCCCCTGTTCCCACTGTCTTTCTCTGTCTCTCAAAAATAAAGAAAGAACATAAAAAAACTAAAAAATAAATAAATAAAAGAAAAACATGACTTTTTAAATCTGCCAGCATAAAACCTTATACAGGGATGTCTGGGTGGCTCAGTGGGTAGAGCCGCCAACACTTGATTGCAGCTCAGCTCATGATCTCACAGTTCATGAGATCAAGCCCCGCATCGGGCTCTGTCCTGACAGCATGGAGCCTGCCTGGGAATCTCTGTCTCCCTGCCCCTTCCCCACTTGTGCACTTGCATGTTCTTTCCCTATCTCTTTTTCAATAAATAAACAAACATTTTTTTTAAAAACACATACAAAAACTCTGCAGTGGAAAGAGCACTGGACTTTACTCTGACCTGACACAGCTCCGTCGCCGCTTCCAGCCCCACACGGTCGAGACAGAATTACCGCTTGTTCATTTGCTCCAACAGATCTGTCTTATTTATTGTATCACGCTAGCCAGGGTTGGCCACATTTTTCTTCCAGTTCTTTTTTTTTTAATATACTTTTTTCTTGAGGATGGTGTATACACCATGTTATGTCAGCTTCAGGTGTACAAAATGATGACCCAGCTCCTCTGTTCGCTGTCCTCACCGCCAGCGTGGTCGCCATCTGGTGTCACCTTGCAGTGAGATTACAGTTTCACGCATCGGCCACATTTCTTTAAGCTTCTGAGTGAAGCCCGTTTGCAGGGAGGAGAGTGACTAACAAGCCCCTGTTGGTTGGTGTTTCTGCAGGCCCGAGGTATGAAGAAACAGGCCATCGACGACTTCATCACCCAGAACAAGTATCTGCTGGCAGCCAGGCTCACCAGCCAGAAGCTGTTCCATGAGCTGTGCCCCGTGAAACGGTCTCACCGACAGAGGAAGTAAGGACTCAAGGCCTTGTCCCTGTCTGTCACTTCGATAGGGAAGCCACGGCCCTTTATTCTACTGGTCAATTAAAACACCTACCTGGGACCGTCAGAGCTCGCTCTGTGTGTAACAATACTGAGGGCCCGCTCTGTGAGTCGTGGGGGCTGTGAATGCGGGGCACCGGCCCGGGCCAGGGGTCCGAGGGGTCTCCCTAATTTACAGCCCTTTGGCTGAGGCCAGAAGGACAAATAGACTTTGGCCAGTTGTCAGGGAGAGCCTGGGTCCCTTTAAAGAAACATGGACACGAGAGAAGGCACTGCGCCTCACGAGCGTCCCGGGGCGCACGCAGGGCGAGCCTTCGGAGGCCCGGGAGCGGGGCCGGGGCGGCAGCTGACCCCAGGGAAGAGTGGGACACTGCGGAAATGGTCAGATAATTAGCTGGGCGTGGGAAGGCGAGGCACCCTTGTTCGTACAGGGTATGTAAAAGGTCTGGAAATACAGGGAAATGTTTACGTAGACATCTCTCAGATTAATGGATCAGTGGCTTTAATGTAGGGCTAGTTCACCGTGAAACGGGTCTAGATACGAAAGGAAAAGGTGCTGCTCATCTTACTTGAAAATATAACCAAAATATGACTTAAAGTGAGAAAATTTCCCGATTTCCAGATTTGTCTGATTCCTTTGTAAGACTCTAAGGACCCTAAGGACTGTTGTGTGCGTGGCCCTCGGGAAGTGTCCCAGATCCATGCAGTTCTCACCCTTTTTGGCCACTGCCGCCCTGGAGCAGGCCACCAGCACCTGTCGAGACCCTGCTAGCCTTCTAACTGGGCTCTGCTTCCGTTCCCTTCCTGTGCCTTCCAGATGGTTCTCCACACATCAGCCATGATCTTACTGGAACTGGCCATTGGGCCCAGTTCTCTTCACCAAGGGGGTCTTTGTCCTACGGTCCTCCCTGCCTGGGATGCTCTGAGCCCCTCCATTCAGGCCTCTGCTCACCTCCGGGAGGTGACGTGTCCCTGAGCAAGCTGCCTACGGGAGTGTGACTGCCACCCCACCCCAGACTCCCTCCCTTCTCTTTTCCTCATAGCACTCGTTACCGCTTGTCTCGACGTATCTATTTGTGTGTGGTCCGTCTTCCCCACTGGACTCTAAGCTCCACAAGGGCAAGAACAGGGTCTGTCTTAGCAGGCAGATAGTAAGTGATCCCTGAGTATTTGGGAGAACGAATGAATCGAATGAATGATTAGCTAAACTTGCCATTGGAAGGATTGCAAAGGAGGCCCTTCAGAATGAGGCTCAGAGATAGATGTGAACAGCCCTGCCTGTGGCAGAAGAGAACCAAACAAGTGGCTTCTGGAGGCCCTTCTGCATCAAGGACTCAGAGGCCATTGCCTTAAAAGAAATTCCTGGGCGCCTGGGGGGCTCAGGTGGTTGAGTTTGGCTCAGATCATGATCTCATGGTTGGTGAGGTCGAGCCCTGCATCGGGCTCTCTGCTGTCAGCACGGAGCCTGCTTCGGATCCCTGGATCCCCTTGCTCTCTGCATCCCCCCCCCCACTTGCTCTCTCTTTCTCTCTCAAAAATAAATAAACACACTTGTGTGGGAGTTGGTTTGGGGAAGACATCACCAGTCTGGAGAAGTACAGGTCATTGACGACCTGAAATCCCTCGTGGGAGACTTCTGACACACAGCTTGGGTGAGATGCGTTCTCGTCTGTGCACCTGCTCCGCCCCCTTCACCTGCCGTCACAGATTCTAGCCTCGGCCTCCGAGACCGGTCTACACGGCCTGCTCTTTTGTCCTTCTGCAGGTACTGTGTGGTCTTACTGACTCCCGAGGCCACCAAGTTGAGTAAACCCTTTGAGGCCTTCCTGTCCTTCGCCCTGGCAAACACACAAGACACCGTGAGGTTCGTGCACGTCCACAGCCATCGGCAGCAGGAGTTTGCCAGCACCTTGCTGCCAGACACGGATGCGTTTCAAGGAAAATCAGCGGTGAGTCATGGATTCTTTCCTTATTCTGAGCTCCTGACCAGCTCACGGCACCTGATGTCATTTCCTCCTCCTCTGGGTGTTTTGAACACAGATTCCAGGAACTCTAGAAATCTCTAAGCCCCTTTTGAAAGCCTACTCCTAAAACAGTCTTTTACCCTGGGGATTTCACCTCCTAGACTCTCAGCCTTAGACCTTCACAGGAAGCATCTTTCCTGTGAGTAAGGTCCAAAAGTGCAGTTCTTCTCACCAGTTTTTTCCCCACGGCGGGTCTAGTCTTAGATAAGTGCCTACTCTGTAAAGTCTTCCTTAGGCTACCAGTAAAAGGCTTTCAGAATCTCTGCCTCCTTTACTTCTGCCTCCTCTCCCTCCATTTTATTTTTTTTATATTTTGCATTTATTTTATTTATTTATTTTTTTTTTTTTGAGAGACAGCGACAGCGCAAGCAGGGGAGGGTCAGAGAGAGAGGGAGACACAGAATCTGAAGACAGGCTCCAGGCTCTGAGCTGTCAGCACAGAGCCTGACGCGGGGCTTGAACCCACGAACTGTGAGATCATGACCTGAGCCGAAGCCGGACGCTCAACCGACTGAGCCCCCCAGGCGCCCCCTTTCACTCCATTTTAATTGATCTCTCCTTCCTCTCCCCTCCTTTGTCATCACTCTGCAGAAGCATTAAATTCTCTGTCTCTGTCATCATTTTGGTAATCATGGAAAGTCTCTCTAAAAAACAAAGGTTTCCTTTTTTTATGTTTTATTTATTTTTGAGACAAAGACAGATGGAGCCTGGTGGGGGGGCAGAGAGAGAGTGTGGGGGAGACACAGAATCCGAAGCAGGCTCCGGGCTCTGAGCGGTCAGCACAGAGCCTGATGTCGGACTTGAACTCACAAACCGCAAGATCATAACCTGAGCCAAAGTCAGACCCTTAACCAGTGAGCCACCCAGGCACCCCAAAGGTTTCTTTATTAAGTCAGAGGTTATTGGAAAAAAGTCTACTTGGAAGAAAGAGCTTTAACTTTCGGTGAAAGCTGTGGAAAGCTGCCAGAGTCTCTTTGCCAGAAAAAGTGTGTAAATCTCTTGCACGTGTTTTCTACCCGTCCGTATTCGTGTTTCGGCGAACTGCTGACCCACTGGATCCTTTTCTCCATCCTCCCTGAACAGAAGACCAAACCGCAACTTCCCATTCTTTTGGAAAGACTCCAAGGGCTTCCTCTCTCTTCCCGCCAGGTGTCTATCCTGGAAAGGCGCACCACGGGAGGAAGGGTGGTGTACCGGACCCTGGAAGCCCCCTGGACGGGGAGTGACCGCGACAAATTCACCCTCCTGGGCTACCTGGACCAGCTGCGCAGAGACCCGGCTCTCCTGTCCTCGGAGGCGGTGCTCCCCGACCTGACCGATGAACTTGCCCCTGTAAGCACGCGGCCGGGGGTGGGGCCGGCCGCCAGGGCAGAGGCTGGAGCACGCTGTCGCGGGCGAGGACTTCTCCCTCCCGGGTTCGGGGCCGGCCTGACACACGTTTCCTCTCCCAACAGATCTTCCTCCTGCGGTGGCTCTCCTCCGCTTCCAGCTACCTCTCGGACTGCTGGGACAGCGTGTTTCACGACAACTGGTGGGAACATGGCTAGATTGACACTCGATTTCCCCAGTGCTGGAAGCACCCGCATTTTCCTCTTAGAAACTCTGTCCTCCTCTGATCTCAGCGTACGCTCTATACGGGCGAGCGGAGGACGCAGACGCGTTTCCCACACCTGATCCCGTTTCCTTTCTGGCTGTCACTTCCCTTCTTACGTATTCGCGGACCGGCCCTCTCCCACGGGTTGGGTGAGGAAGGACCCCCTGGGGCTGCCTTGGCGAACAGGGGAGCCTGGGCCCGGCCTCTTCATCGAGGGGCCCCGTGTGGGGCCTGTGTAGACACAAACAGACCCATCAGTGAGGTAACCAGAGAAGGGAGGCGTCTCCCACCCCCGCCGCCCGGAGAGCTGTGCGCCCCTGAAGGGCAGGGCGTCCTCCCCTTCCTGTGTGCAATGGCTGGCGCCCAGCATGGCTGCTGGTGAGAAGCGGGCCTTGGAGGAGTGGTGGCGGGCAAATAAGATTTTAGGGCACCAGTCCCAGAGGGGATCGTGCAGAGTCAGCCCTTCTTTCTGCTCCCCGCCCCCCTGCGGGCCACATCTGAGTTATTCCAGCCAGAAAAAAAACATCAAAATAAAGGAAATAATCCCCCAGAGTTTTTAGTCACCGATGCCATCCTTGACATCAGAATGTTCTTCCACATTCACAGCGTAAATCCTGTTACTTCCTTCCGCAGAACTTATTTAAGCAGAGCCTATTATATTGAGACAAAATACCAAAATTTTGTGGCTTTTTAAAAAAATTTTTAAGTTTATTTATTTTGAGAGAGAGCATGAGCAGGGGAGGGACAGAGACAGAGAAGGAGAGAGGGAGAGAGAATCCCAGGCAGACTGCATGCTGTCCACGCATAGCCTGACGCGGGGCTTGAACTCACAGACCAAGAGATTATGACCTGAGCTGAAATCAAGAGTCGAACGCTTATGCCTGAGCCACCCGGGCGCCCCCGTAATACCGGGCTTTCAGAATAAGCAGTCAGAATTAAAATGGTGAGGGGAAAATCTCTGCTTTCCTCACCGCCAACCCCACCCTCAAAAGAAACCTCTATCTGTATGGAACTAGAAAGTGCTTATTGATACGAAAGCTTTTTGGTTTGGGTTTATTTGTTTTGTTTTGTTTGAGCCGCAGAGAAGACCCCTCGTGTTGTGAGCCGAGGTCACGGCAACGCGCCCAGAGCTGACCAGACTTTGTTCCCTTTGCTTTAGGCGGGAGATGATGCCTCTTCTGTCCCTGGTCTTCTCCGCCCTCTTCATCCTCTTCGGCACCGTCATCGTCCAGGCTTTCAGGTAGACGCCTCGTGGCTTCTCCGTGGGATTTCCCAAGGCGGGGCTCACACCTCAGGGTCCTGTGTACTGTTTCCTCTGTAAAACTTTTGTTTTTTTTCTTTTCTTTTTTTAAAATTTTTTTAATGCTTTTTATTTATTTTTGAGAGACAGCACGAGCAGGGGAGGGTCAGAGAGAGAGGGAGACACAGAATCAGAAGCAGGCTCCAGGCTCTGAGCTAGTGGTCAGCACAGAGCCTGACGCGTGGCTCGAACCCACGAACCATGAGATCATGACCTGAACTGAAGCCAGACCCTTAACCAACTGAGCCACCCAGGCGCCCCCTTTTTTTTTTTAATGTTTGTTTATTTTTGAGAGAGACAGAACGCGAGCAGGGGAGAGGCAGAGAGCGAGGGAGACACAGCATCTGAAGACAGGCTCCAGGCTCTGAGCTGTCAGCACAAAGCCCGACTTGGGGCTCCAACTTGAGAACCGTGAGATCATGACCTGAGCCGAAGTGAGACGCTTCACCGACTGAGCCCCCAGGCGCCCCTGAACTCCTTGTTTCTCTCTTTAGTGAGTCAAGCGATGAGCGGGAGTCCAACCCTCCAGATAAAGAGGAAGTGCACGAGAAGGCCGGGAAGGCGGAGCCCAGCTTCACCAAAGAAAACAGCAGGTTCTCTAACAGGACACCCTTCCCCCGCCCTGTCCCAGCAGAGAGCCCCAGGCCCAGGGGTCTGACGGAGCGGCGCTCCAGTCTGTAGGCGCTCGGGTTCACCTCCTCGTGCGTGAGATGGGAATCTAGGGGCAAGTCCGCTGCCTGCTAGTGTTTACTGAGACCCCACAGGCCTTCGGATCAGTACCCCCTTACCTTCCACTCAGTCCCTGCAGGCTCTCCATCTCAAATTTAATAACGGGGGCAGGAAGCGAAGCGTGTCAGCCGCTAGACAAGCCAGCAGCAGAGAAGGGGGCGTCACCGTAACCGTGTGGAGCCCTCGCATCCGGTCCTAAGGCCGCTCCTCCACCGGCTGAACAGCGTGTCTGAGAGGCTGTGGGCAGGCCCAGGCCCCGCACGAGGGACCGTCCCCGTCCGGCCAAGTGCGCCAGGCCCGAGGATATTAAATCTCCTACCCAGTCTGCACGGAACAGAGCATTTTCTTCCTCCTGTTTCTTTTCAAAGTAACGGCATGCCCCTGTCCTGCTAACATCTCAATTCCTGACTGTTTCCCCACAGCAAGATTCCTAAGAAGGGCTTTGTGGAGGTCACGGAACTCACCGATGTGACATACACCAGCAACCTGGTCCGCCTGAGGCCCGGCCACATGAATGTGGTCCTCATCCTGTCAGACCCCACCAAGACCAGCCTCCTGCAGAAGTTCGCTCTGGAGGTGTACACGTTCACTGGGTGAGCTCACGGGGTGGGGGGGAGAAGG
>PISW01010183.1:27076-52216 GCA_004023785.1 Mungos mungo | reverse complement strand
AGTTCTAGAAGGCTTCTGGTGGAGTCGATCGGGTTTTCCATGTAGAGTATCATGTCGTCTGCAAACAGGGAAAGTTTGACTTCTTCTTTGCCAATTCTGATGCCTTTTATTTCCTTTTGTTGTCTGATTGCTGATGCTAGGACTTCCAACACTATGTTAAACAACAATGGTGAGAGTGGACATCCCTGTCGTGTCCCTGGTTTCAGGGGGAAAGCTCTCAGTTTTTCCCCATTGAGGATAACATTGGCTGTGGGCTTTTCGTAAATGGCTTTTATGATGTTTAAATAAGTTCCTTCTATCCCAACTTTCTCGAGAGTTTTTATTAAGAAGGGATGTTGTATTTTGTCAAATGCTTTTTCAGCATCTATCGATAGGATCATATGATTTTTTATTGCAGGCTTTCTAACTGAAGAACTTTAGCTTTATCTGCTTGTGCCGAGGGCAAAAAAATGCATAGACAATATAAAACCAACAAAAGCCCCATAAAACATATAATACTTCACATTTCTTGCTCTTCCGAAATAGCACTCTGATTGCATTCTTTTCTTTATGTTTTAAATTATATTCTTGAATATATTTTCATGACACTCATGATGACATTGAGCTCCAAGGTTAAAACTGAGCAAAGAAACTTTCTACAATAGCCAAATCATGGAAAGAGCCTAAATGACCATCAACTGAGGAATGGATCAAGAAGGTGTGGTATATATATACAATGGATTACTATATGGCAATGAGGAAGAATGAAATATGGTCATTTGTAGCAAAGTGGATGGACCTTGAGGGTGTCATGCTAAGTGAAATAAGTCAGACAGAGAAGGATAGATACCATATGTTTGCATTCATAGATCTAACAGGAGAGACCTGGCAGGGGACTATGGGGAGAGGAAGTGGGAAAGAGAGTGGGGGAGAGTGAGGGACACAGATCAAGGGAGACTATTGAATACTGAAAATGAATCATGGACAGAAGGGGGGGGGGGGAGAGGTGGTGATGGTCATTGGTGGGGAGCACCTGTGGGGAGAAGCACTGGGTGTTATATGGAAACCAATTTGACAATAAACTATTTAATAAATAAATAATAATAAAGTAAAATAAAATTCAAAAAAAAAAAACTGAGCAAAGAACTGACTGAATTGGGAAAGTCTACAGGGCGAGTCCACTCTAACTTGAGTGGTCAGTCAAAATGAGGATTGAACAGAGGTAAGGGAGTGGAGAACATGGGGGCCACCATTCTAAGCACCTCCAACCCACATCCACATAAAGCTTATAATTTAATGTACTATTGCCCCAGGCCTTCTTTTCAGGTAAAAATGTTTACTTAAGGCCTGAGACCAGAAAGGTGGAAACTGCCACCAGTACCAGAAATGCCAAGAGCTTCATGCTGGTGAATTGATTAGCAGGGAGCACAGATAAGAAAGCGTGAAGCTCAAGAGAAGGTAGGACCCTGCCTCCAGCATTCCACATCCTGATATTATATAGGCAGAGGGCTCCAATTAGGAGCTGCCAGATCAGGATCCGGGATAGTTAATGCCAGGAAATGTTGGTATTCAGAGAAACCACTGGAGAATCAACAGCACAGCCAGAGGCCTTTGGAAAGGTCACTTTAGTCCCTTGATTATGACACAGCTTTCAGGTCAAGAGAGTCCAATAGAAAACATTTGCTAGAAAACAACTCTGCTTCCAAGCTTCCTCTCAACTAAGAGGAGTGAGTGGCACCACGATTACCAGCTCTCCCAACAAGCCAGAAGAGCCCAACACCCAGCCTTGTGGGGTCACCCATCCTGCAGTCCCCCTTTCATACTCATTAGCATTTGGCACCTACAGCTTGCTCAGCCCTAGGATTCCTCATAGGGAAATAATCAGGATGTGGCAGACTGTTCTCATTTCCATCCACCTAGGGGATGTACCAGATGTGCGTTGTTCCAGTGATGACCTCCCCTGTGTACACATAGGTACTGTCATCTGACACTTCCACACCATAAGCCAACATCGATCTGATCTCTCTGAATTGAAGCATTTCTTTGGGAAAAATCCAAAGTCAAACAGAGAGACAATAAAACATGAAACTAATATTGGTTAATTAATGCAGCCTTTGAATCAATGCACTCATTCAAGAAATATTTACTGAGGGCTACGCAATAGAGAAACAGCTATGCAATAGAGAAACAAAGCACATAAAAATTCCTGGGATACACACAACTATGGGAGTTCGACATTAAAAAGTGAACAGAAGGGAAGAAAGAAATGGAGACATGTAGGGAGGGAGAAAGTTAGAGAGGAAGGAAGAGAAGAGAAAGGAAGAAAGGGATTAGGGAGGGAGGGAAGGAGAAAAATAACAGTGTATTGTTTGTAAACATGATAAGGCCTGATAAGTAATAATACAGAAGAGATAAAGGAAAATATCTTTGGAGACAGAAAGCAAGGTTACAATTTCAGATAAGGTAGTCATAATAGGCATTAAGAGAAAGGTGATATTTGAACAAAGACTTGAAGATGCTGAGGGATCAATCCGATTACATCTTGGAAAGTGTTGCAAGGAAAAACAGAACCGTGGGTGCAAACCCATTATTCATCTGAGTCTTTCAGCAGTTGTTGAGTTGGGCTCAACGCGCACCAAGACACGACTGACTCTGCCCTTAATAGTCACACACCCAGCTACTAAGTCAATACAACAATGAATCGAAAACTCCACATTCACATCACAACGAAGTGTGATTCAGCTCTCCAAGGAGAGGTACTGAACACGTCTTGGAAAACCTGTAAAGAATGAGAAATCACTACCTTCTAAAGGTGTCTTTGCAGTTAAATGGCTCTAGTACTTTAAAAGCTGTTCTTGTTCATACAAAAGATACCTATCTGTAACATATCCTCAGTGAGAGACTCTCTTTTATATGGAACAGTATGGAACATCTATTTCCACTTTCCTATTGAAATATACTTGATATTTAACACTGTGCAAATTTAAGGTGTACGCCATGTGTGTTGGATACATTTGTATGTTGTAATATGATTGCCTTACACCATTAACTAACAACTCTACCATGTTACATAATTACATTTCCTTTTTGCAGTTGTAACAATTAGGTTCTATTCTCTTAGCAAGTCTGGTGACTCTAACAAAATATTGTTTTTTATGTTGTGTCTATCGCTATACTGTGCATTAGCTCTCCAGGGCTTATAAATCATCAGGCCATGCAAACCAAAACCAAAATGAGATATCAGCTCACACCTGTTAGAATGGCAAACATCAAAAACATAAGACATAAGAAGTGCTGGTAAGCTTCTAGAGAAAAGAGAACCACAGTGCTCTTTTAGTGGGAATATGTGTTACACTTATTTGTACTTTCTGATTATATTACATTTGAGCACATGCATACATTTGTCGACCACTTGAATTTCCTCTTCCAGAATTTGCTTACTCGACTCATTTAATCGATTGTATCTCATGTTCTTATCACTTAACGACTTATACAGACTGAGAAATATTGACATTTTTATCTTTTTTAAAACTGCAAAGATTTCCAATCTAACATGGATATGTTAGTTTATTCACAGTATACTTTTAGTTGTTTTATTCAAGAAGACCTATCATCTTTACTATAATGTTAATATTAAATATTTGAGAAAGACAAAATGGGGTCATCTTAAATTTGTGACACCATAGTACTCCTGCATGCAGAAATCACAATTTTCCAACCCCTAGATTTCCCCAATGATCACAAACCTGACCCCGGTCACAAGGGCACACTCCACTCTGAAGCATATTTGGAAGGGAGACAGGCCCTGAGATGAAACCAGAAAAGCCATCTCAGCCTGAAGACAGATCCTAGACAGAAGCATCAGGACTCATACCAAAGCTAGACCCCTCACCCCTCAAACTACACCACTCAGAAGATGAAAGTCTCTATAGCAGTCGTAGGCTGCGATGGGCAAGGACACATAACTGACTCTCAACAAAACAAAGTTAATGAGGGCTGAGGGAAGTCCCAGAGTGATAGGAGGCCCAGTAGGATTTGGCATGAAGACCAAAGGTAAGATCTTGCCCTGTTCTGCTTCAAGGAGCTGAGAAACACACAGAGGGCGTGGTGACTCTCCAGCATTAGAAATCTGAAACTCCAAAATCTACCCTTTTTCAATACAAGTGACTGCTATCATACATTCTTACCTTTCAGTTTCAACGTCAATACCACCTCTTCAGGGAAGTCTCTGATGGCTTCCAAACTAAAGTACCCTTAAGTTAGAGCTAGATAACTTGATTCTTTTCCCATCATAATATTTATTGCTACCTGGTATTTTCTTGACTCTGTTTCTTTACTCTTCATTAGTGTGGTTTTCTGCCTCCTCTCTCGATAAATATGATCTAAGGGAACAAAAGTTGACTTTGTTCAACAATATTCTATAGGACTTCCAAGAGTGTCAAGCAGTTAGTAAGCTTCTGAGAAATGTGAGTTAAGAATGCACTAATGAATGCAACAGAAATCCATAGAATAATCATAAATCAAATAGAACTTTTCTTCAAGTATTTGGGAGGGATATACTCTGAAAAGTAGGGCAGTGACTGTGGATGACATCTTGGAAAACAGAACCTCAAACAATGCTTAGAGCTATGATCTGAAATAGACAAGGAAGAGTTAGGCAGGCAGGAATCCCATAAGCAAAATTTATAAAGAGACTTCCAATGGTGTTTAGCTGCAAACCTATACTTTATTGTCTCCAGTCCCCATAATCAAAGCAATCTGGATATATTCAGAGTTACACAAAAAGCAACATGCACATTTAGGGGGAAGTATGAGTTGTACATGCACAAGTAAAGCCTAGTCCTTATGCAGCTGTACCTCAATGACACAAAAATATGTCCTGTAATGGAAATCCAGAGCAGTTCTTTCCAGAAATTCTGTGTGTCTTCCTTCATTATTTTGCTAACAGGAAAGATCGCTGCTAAGCAGTCTCCCCACCATTGGCTTTTTCTAATCAATGAAAGGAACTTCCACCTCTTGCCCTATTTCTCCTTCATTTCTCAATGCATGCTCATCCCACTCGCTGCTTTCTATCAGTGCCTACCACTGCCCCATGGTCCTCCCTCCAAGTCTGAATGGCTGCTCCATGCTGGAAAGCCCAGGGAAAACCACTGAATGCTCCCCTATGAAGGTAAATTCAGAGGAGTGATAGTTCCCAAATTTACTACTTTAATTCATATCTTCCTATGCAATACTTCATCATTACTTCTGTCTTGACTGCTTTTTCTGCTCTTGCCACTTTCTGAAGCTCTCCCTGTTTCTGTCTACACTGCTTTCTCATCTGAATGTCCTTGTCATATTCCAGTAATCTGTAGCTCCCATCATCCTTGGACCCCATCCAAACTTTATTACCAAATTGCCATTATTTTACTTAAATGTTTGTGGCTGTGCAACATTCTAGGCATCCAAAATGCCTTCCTAGAAATCTAAAAATGATGACATGTTGAGAGTGTCACCTCCACATCCTAGGGAAATATGTTTCTAAAGATAGTGGCAGGTGCACTCTGAAATACTTAAAGGAGACTCCTTTTTCCTCCCCACTTCCCTCAACCCTCACACTTACTCCTTCAATCTTTGATCATCGCACTACCCTCCTGGACATCTAACAACACTTGTGCTTCTAAGGTTTCCCTCCTGACACCTTAGGCCAGTATCAGTCTGAAGATGGTGCCAAGCAGACCTTGAAATACCATCAATTTATCTTCCAATATATACTAAATTTGCTAGAAGATAGAGAACTCCTTTTTATCTATTTACCCAATGGAAGAAGGTAGGCAATTGAAAATAGGGCTTTAGTGACCTCTGAAAGAACAGTATGAGGGAATCCTGGGACTCATTTCCTCTCCTTGAGGATCCTAGTGTTTTAAAAGAACAAAGAATCTGCTCTGCCTGGCAGGAGTTGATCCTGCCCAGAGGCAGAGACATAGGTCAGATGATAATTCATCTGCCCAAAGTGCCTTAAAATTAGACTGGAAGGTTTCCGTCTGTCCAGTGGGCATTAGGAGGATTCATGTAAAGAGGAACAGAACACGTGAATATTGAATCGCATCAAAGTGACAATTGTTACCTGCAATCATAAGGAACGGTTATTCTTCCCTGCTGAATGGGATGAGAGAAATGATCTAAGTTTGCAGCAGAATGAAGTTGAGACTAAACCTCAGAGTGGGCCTAACTGCCAGCAACAAGCAATGAAATAACATGGCAATCATGACTGAACAAGATGCTATATAAACTTCTGCTTTGGAACCATTGCAAAGTAAAACAAACAGGAATTCTCCATCATATTCAAAGGCCTATGAGTTCAGAACAACTTCAGGGACTTATGGCAATTGAGAAGTGTTCTTAAGGTGACACACACATCTCATCAGGGAGAAGAAGTTGGAGTGGAAAGGGGTAATTAACCCCAGAAGACCAACTTTCCAGTTCTTATCCAAGGAAGAAAATTATTTAAAACCCCCTGATCTCTCGATGTGGCTGTTACCCCTTCTGAATGCCTGTAAAGGAACCAAAATAGGACAGAGAGTCGTAATGATCGCATGCCTCAATTTCAAAAAGGACAACGTCAAGGAGTCTTCTGTTAAGACACGGACTGTGTGTTTGCAGGTGTTGAAGAAAAAACATGGATGGAGCAGAAAACAGAAAGGTAAACTAGGTCCTGTTAGAACCCAGATTCAGGCCCCAGGGTCAGGCCCACGTTTGTACTTAACCAGAAGATATAATTGATCATTAACTTTATTACTAACACTTACTGTTTTTACACATAATAATAATTAACTATTATTTTTGACAAAAAAAAATATTTTTAAGGCAGATGTGCCTACCACATTCCACTTTTCCATGTGCTGGATAGTATTTTTATAAATGCCTAAAGTCTCCACAACATTATACTAAGGAGAATGCTTTTTTTTTTTTAATGTTTGTTTACTTTTGAGAGAGACAAATGGAATGCAAGCAAGGGAAAGGCAGAGAGAGAGGGAGACACAGAATCTGAAGCTGGTTCCAGGTTCTGTTGTCAGCACAAAGCATGATGCGGGGTTTGAACCCATAAACTGCAAGATCATATCTTGAGCCAAAGTCAGATGCTTTCCTGACTGAGCCATCCAGGGTCCATGGAGAATGCTTTTAATTGGATATGCAGGGGAGAAATATCTCAAAGTGACTACAATATTAATGGAAATGATTAACTCATGGGCCTAGTAAAGTTAGAATAAGAACTGTCTTCACATGAGGCTAGAGCTTATAGCTCAAATGGTTGGACCAAAGGACTTTATTCTTTCTACTTCTTGCCTCTGGTTCTTTGATGATTGGTTCTATTTACAGTGAGTTTTGTCTTTCATCTCCTAGAAATGGTTTTCACTCAATCCTGGGCTCAAATCTTGCCCCAACTTGTATAATATGAAGCATGAATCTCTTCCCTTATCTCTCTACAAAACTTTAACCTTCGGTGTGACTGGATCAGCCTAAGTCACTTGCCTCTCAGCCATCCCTCCATTCCTGAACAATCAACTGTGGCTGAAGATTAGAGATTCACTCACTGGTTTACTTAGGTTTCAGCCACAGATCCCACCCTAAAGACCTGAGTAGATTCAGCTTCCCCAGAAGCACAAGGAACTACCTAAGAGACACATGGATATTCATATGTAAAACAGGGCAGGATCACACAGAAAAGAGGAAATTCATCCTACACAGCTAAACTACCAACTATGGGAAGAACACATTTCATGTGTTTCACAGTAAGTTCCTAACATCTGGGCAATAACATTCTGCTGACAAAACTGTCAGATAGTCTCACTGGCTGCACATTTGTCAAAAAGAGGAAAATGAAATCAGAAGTGCTTTGTGACATGTCTGAGAACTGACAGGAGGGGTGAAGGCCTCCCATCTTCAACTAGCCATACCTGTGAGTGGCTCACAGAAATGACCATCCAAAATGAACTTTTCCGTAGTTGTGTCCAGTGCTGTTTTTCCTTGCAAGTTTTATTGAGACATAAAGAAATATAACACTGTGTAACCTTATGGGATACAACATAAGGGGTTGATATAAATACCTAATTCACAATGATTACCACAATATATCTACTTACCATGCATTACCTCAAATAGTTACAATTTTTTTTGTAATGAGAACTTTTAAGGTCTACTCATCTGGCAACTTGCAGATACACATACAGTAGAGTGAACTATAGTCATGTACATTTTTTTAAATTTTTTAATGTTTTATTTATTTTTGATATATAGAGAGACAGAGTATGAGAGGGGGAGGGGCAGAGAGAGAAGGAGACACAGAACCTGAAGCAGGCTCCAGGCTCTGAGCTAGCTGTCAGCACAGAGCCTGACGCGGGGCTTGAACCCACGAAGGTGAGATCTGACCTAAGCCAAAGTCAGAGGCTTAACTGACTGAGCCACCAAGGCACCCCATGTTGTACATTATTCCCAGGAACTTCTGTATCTTATAGCTAAAAGTTTGTGTCTTTCAATCACCTTTACCCATTTTGTCCTTGTCTCTGGCACCACCAATCTCTTCTCTGTATCTGTGATCTCAATGTTTTATTTTATGATTCCATTTACAAGTGAGATCATACAATATTTATCTTTCTCTCTTCGACTTTTTCATTTAGCGTAAGGCTATCGAGACCCACACATACTGTCACAAATAGCAAGATTTTCTTCTCTTTGATGGCTTAATAATATACCATTTGTTTATATATCCCATTCATTTACCCGTTCATCCACCAATGGACATTTAGGTTCTTTCATGTCTTGTCTACTCTACATAAGGCTCCAATGAACATGTAAGTACAAATACCAATTCAAGACAGTGGGTTTTTTTTCCTCCCAAAAAATACCCAGAAGTGGATTTGCCAAAAAATATGATACTTCTATTTTTAGTTATTTCAAGAAGACTTCACACTGTTTTACATGGCTGCTGCACCAATTTACATTCCACGGACACTACACCAGGGTTCTCTTTTTTTCAAAGAACTCAGTAAACACCTATGTCTTCTCTTTTGATAATCTTTATAATACGTCTTCATATCTGGTCATAAGCCCTGAAAGTTTCCAAGTTTCTAAGATTTCTTTTGCTATGCACATAAATTATAAGTTAGTCAATTTCCATAAAAATACTCGATAGGGTTTTTTATAAGTTGTCTTGAAAGTATATACAATTTGAAAATGATTGGCTGTATAAAATTATTGAGCCCTCAATCCATAAACATGTCTGTTTATTGGATATGAAATTGTCTTTAAGTTTAGGCAAGTATCTTTTCTGTTTCTCTAATGAAAAGCTCTGCAAAAATGATACTTTATTCCTAGCTATTTCACCCATTTGAACCTATAATAATTACATTTCAAATAAATTTTTAAGGACCCCACTTGATGCCATCAGTTATGCGTCTGGACTTCAGCTCAAGTCATAATCTCACAGTTCGTTATTTCAGCTCCACATCAGGCTCTCTGCTGTCAGCACACAGCCCGCTTTGCATCCTCTATCTCCCTCTCTCGTTACCCCTCCCTACATCGTTTTCTCTCTCTCAAAAATAAATAAACATAAAATTAACCAAGGACCACCTGTGTGGCGCAGTCAGTCCAGTATCCGACTCTGGCCCAGGTCACCATTCAGGTTTCATGAGTTCAAACCCCACATTGGGTTTGCTGCTGTCACAAGGTGACCCTGCTTCAGATTCTCTCTCCCTCTCTCTCTACTCGTCCCTCACTTGTGCTCTCTCAAAAATATATAAAACGTCTAAAAATTTTTGTATCCTCTCTTTCTTAAAAAAACATAAAGAAAATAAAATTATTTTTTATTTCTTCATCTGGCAAGGCCAAGAATGGAAGAAAGAAAAAATGCTTTGTATATTGACTTTATACCCATTATGTTGCTATATTTTATTGGCAATCCCGTTTAATTGTCTTCCATTAACTATACATACAATAATGTACCATAAAATGGTAGTAACATTAGTTGCTCCCTTCCAAACTTTATGTGCCTTTCCTCTTTCTTGCTTTATTAAACTGACATAAAGCTTTATAACAATGTTGAATAAGACTGTTGCCAGTGGGCATCATTCATCATACTCAATCTGAGGTAAAAAGGGAAATGTTGTTCCAAAGCTACCAAAGCTCTTATCACATGGACTCAAATGATCTTACATCTGAACACACTTAGGACTCTGAAATCAATCCTATTACTTCTCAATTGCTGCATCACTAATATCATGGATTTAGTGTCTCTTTAAACATTACATAGTTTCCACGCATCAGTAGGTTAGGCACTAACACTCTGGGTCCCCTCCGCAGACTCTTACAAGGCTGCCAGCAAGGTGTCAGCCAAGCCCTGAACAAGGCTGAAGCACTGGCTATTACTCTAACATCACATGGTCATTTGGTGGGAGCCGCTTCAGTCTTGCTGGATGACACAGTCACAGCAAGGAAATGGCAGACGTTTGCGCAGCTCCTGCCATGAAGCAAAACTGGTATCTCCTTCTATTGGGTCATATTGGGCATGGGACTGCTGTTGTTGATTCGGCCTCACAATGCTCTAAATCAGACTGGTATTTTCTATGCAGCTACCTCAGGGGAAGAAGCATATTCCCACCTCTACAAAGAATTTAGACAAAACACTGCAGATATTTGTCAAAAGGCTCTTCTAATGACTCTTACAGACCCAAGACATAGATAATGAAGGGGGTTAAAAGACACAAGAGTTACTATTAACTCTGGCCCAGAGAAAAAGAGCCTAACTTAGAGATAAGAAACAGACAAAAGCCAAACATAAGTGACTGCACATACCTTTGCTAATTGGTGCCACAAATACCTTCCCTTACACTGATATCCATTATGAGGATGGGTAAGAAGAGTAGTTAAAACTTAAACTCATATAAAAGGCCGGCACATCTAGGGCCCCTATTGGTGCTTACACCTTCAACGTACAACAAGGTTTACACAAGCAACTTACTAACCAGCGCAAATTCCTTCTTCCTTTGGTGAGAAAGACAGAATGACTCCTAGCATATGCCTAAATCTTAGCATTATTGATATAAACAAATACGTTTGTTATCTGCTTTTCACTGAGAATATCCCGTTATCTTATTATTTGTAAAAAAAAAAAAAAAAAAAAAATTAACTACCTCACTGAAATTAGAGTAGTTTTGCAAAAATTCCCTTGTAAAACCTATTTCTGAAATAAGGTATATTTAAAAAGTGTATTTCTGTACACTTTTAAAAGCATCTTATCACTGAGAATTATTTGTGGTAAAAATTCCACTCTTTGATGTCATGTTAACACTTGATCAATAAATAAAGACACAAAAACTGACAGAGCAGAGATGCCTGCCTGGTGATTGAAAGACACCGAGGGTCTCTCACTCCCTTTCTCCTACACTGTTCATCCTTTCAGGGACCCAGGACCTGCTGGAACTGGACTTCTGCAGTCTTTGACAGAATTCGTTTCCTGTCAGATGTATGAGTCACAGCTCAGCTTCTTACAGACCCTCAGCTGAGGCCACCCTCAAGTCCCAGAGATTAACTGCAATTCCAATGTCATGTTGTTCTCTCCATTAGCAATTTGTACCTGAATGTTTGTTGCTTCAAAGCCAGCAGGAAATTCTGTCCCTCCAATCTATAAACAAAGCATAATCAAGGCAGTGACATCATATAGCCTTGTCATGCTCTATTATCAGAATCAACTCCCACGTGTTGTCTACTCAGAGGGAAGGGATTACACCAGGACAAGGATCAGTGGGGTTCAGTCTCCAATGTGGACACCACACAACAACGTCTCCTCAAGGTGAGGTATGTTTTCACTCTCATGCCACATTAGAGGATTTCAGGGAAGGCCCAGAGAGGTACACCTCAAAATCCTAGAGGAAGAATTCCATCAACAAAAGCTGTGAGTCTAAGAGTTCTTTTCCCTATTTGTCAGTGACTAAGCCTGAATCCCACCGAGGACTCCCAATTAGAGAAGGCATGACCAGACAGCTTCACTTCAGTGGGTCAAGGAAGAATGTCACTGAATGACCCCACACCCTAGCACTGAGAAGGAATTGAGGTGAAAAACTGAAGTGTAGTTGTTGACAGAAAGAATGATCCAAAGAAGGGGTGGACAGAATCTGAAAAAAGGGCTGAAATGGTCCAAATTGAGGATCAAGCTCTGAGACAGAACAGAAACTTGACCTTCACCTGCCATGAAAGGAGAATGTGAATAGCACAAGAAAGGCACAGTGAAGTTGTCAGCTCTTTGGAGGGGCTGATGGGAAGGCTGCCAACAAATTGATCGGGCCAAATCCACAAAGGTTTGGCCACAGCTATTTAAACATGACTTACCCAAGGCCAGAACAGAGTAACCTTTCTTGAGGGTAGGTCAGTTTCTCCAGCTATGTAGGCAATAAGTGGGAAGCAAACAGAGCCTGAAACAGGAAAAAAAAAATACTTGGGGAAAAACCTCACAGCCCCAAAGGACACTTTGCTAAGGGTTGTATGCATCCAACACTTTCTTCTGAGTTTCCTCACGTGATTGTATTCCGTTGCTATGGTAACGAATTACCACAAAATTACCATCTTAAAACAATAGGCATCTCACAATTTCTGTGCATCAGAATTCAGGGCATGACTTGGCTCAACTAGATCCTCTGCTTAGGGTCTTACAAGTCAAACACCAAGGCAGGAGGAATTTTGCTCCTTTCTGAAGATCCTGGGGAAGAACCTGCTTCCAAGGTCATGTAGGATGCTGAAGAATTCAATACCTGCTCAAATGGTCTTTTTCCTGTCAAATCTACAAAGGCACTTTGAACCATTTCTGTGACTCAAATATTTCTGCCTTCCACCTCTGTTTTCCTCTTTTGTTCCTTGGGGCTCATGTGATTACGTTGAGCTCAGCTGGATAATCCAGGGGAATCCCCTATTTTAAGATCAACTATAGTCCCCTTCTTTACTGTAAAGACCCTTCTGTCATATAACACAAAACATTCTTCAGGGCGTTATCTCATCATAACTGACTATCGTGGGGATTAGGGCCTGAAGCCATCTTGGAGGCCATTCTTCTGCCTATTTCACTTTCTGCCTAATTGTTCATAATACACACAGAGTTCTGTGAGGATTTGCTCCCTTCATTAATGATATCACCATTGTTCCAAGGTGCTCAAGTGCAAACCTTCAAAACGATGCCTGACTTCTCTGTTCTTTCACATCCCATGTCCTACTTGTCAGAGGTCCTGAAGCTCCACGTTCAAAGTAAAGTACATCCAGAAACAGACAACTTCTCATCACCTGCATTGTTTTCTAGACTAGGGTCAGCATCATGGGTGGCCTGAAATCGCTTTCTAAACTTTGTCTTTGCACATATATTCTCTCCCCATGATCGCTCCTCAAAAAGTTAGCCATAATTCGATGAAAAAGACTGAAATCTTGCCATTTGCAACAATAGTAAGAACTGGAGTGTATTATGCTGAGTGAGACAAGTCAATCATAGAAAGACAGATGTCATATGATTTCACTCGTATGTGGAATTTGAGAAACTTAACAGGTGACAATATGGGAAGAGATGGAAAAATAAGTTACAGAGATGGAGGCAAACAATAAGAGACTCTTAAATACAAAGAACAAACAAGGTTGATGGGGTTGGGGGGTTGGGAGGGTGGAGAAAATGGGTGATGGACACTGAGGAGGGCACTTGGGATGAGCACCGGGTGTTGTATGTAAGTGATGAATCATGGGAAAGTACTCCTAAAGCCAACTGTATGTTACTGTCACATACATAACACTGTATGTTAGCAAACATGCCTAACAAATAAGAATAAAAGGTGGAGAATACTAATAAATAAATAAATAAATAAAAATAAAATAAAGATAACTTATTAACAAGAAGAAAAGAAGTTGGCTATAATTATCATGAACATGTTAATCCCGTGTTATAATTCCTCTGTTCTCAACCATCTAAGTTGTACAATCTTGAAGCAAAATCCGAAGTCTTCACAATTGCTGGCAATCTGTGGCTTACCTGGCCATCCACACAGGACAGCCTTTAGGTGGTTGGAGTCAGGTGGCTACAAATCAAGGGACGGGAAGTGCTAAGAAGGCAGTCTGCTAAACACACTCTCAGTGAGGCATCAGGATTTTCTTTCTGAGACTAGGAATTTTTTGTTAAAAAATTAAATCTCACAGAGCCATTGAAAGTAGCAAAGTTGGTTAAGCGTACCACTCTTGGTTTAGACTAGGGTCATGATCTCACAGTTTCCTGAGTTGCAGCCCCATTTGGGGTTCTACATGGAGGTGACAAGCCTGCTTCGGATTCTCCCTCTCACCCTGCCCCTCCACTGCTTGCGCTGTCTCTGACTTTCTCAAAATAAGTAAATAAACTTAAAAAAAAAAAAAAACATGAACCCTCACAAGTGATAACACATAACTAGCAATGAGCTGTGATTACTCTGTGACTATGTGGCACAAGACACAAGCCAGGCCACTGGATCCACTGCCCAGGACAATTTCCATAAAAACTAATCAATCACCCCCCTCTAGTGGTGAGCATGTATGATTACAGCTGCTCTGTCAATAACATATCTTTATCCAAAATGATTCTTCTCCTTCCTTAGATGAACGTTTTTAAGATAACGGTAGCTGTCAGGGTCCATTCAGGAGGCCTAAACCATACAGAAAATAGAACAGAGAAAGTGTTTCTGTTTGCATATGAAGAACATTTAGAAACCGAACGTGTAAAGATAACAAAGTTTGGAATATAAAAGAGAATTCAGGGGAATTCAAGAATAGCAGATACAGCGAGCAGCCAATACTGCTAGGGTTGGAGCTGAGTACATGAGGAAGGAATAAATAACAAGGAAGGATTCTGAAGCTGAACATTCAGATCTCAGTGGAGAAACTATGGACATGGCCCACTGCATAGCAGACACATGCTGCAGGCATGTACAGAGAACTGCTACAGGAAGCCACCTGCAGGCAGGAAATGACACACTGGGCTGATGGACCTGGCTGGGAGGCTACCAGCTTGGAGGAGGAAAGAAGGAGCTCCTAGAGGCTGCTGGGAAGTTACCACAGTGAGGACGGTGAGACCTGCCGGGACACAAGCCTTAAAGGCACCACTCACCACAAAGGTTAACTAACTTACAAAGAAAAAGAACATGAAAGAAAACAAACTAGAAAGTTATAGGAGTTGACTGAAGGGAAGAGCTGAAGAAAGAACTTCCAGGGAGGGTCAAAACAAACAAATAAATATATATAGAGAGAGACAAAATTCTCAGTAAACTACAAATTGAAGAAATTTCTTCATCTGCAAATTGGCATCTGCAAAAGGCTACCACTAATGATATATATGATGGAGAGGCCGTGAATGCTTCCCCCAACTACCAGGGATCAGAAATTGCTAAAGATCTCTTCTCTTATCCCCTCTAAGTAATACCTTTATGACATTCCTATCTAGTAAACAGGCAAGAAAAATAGAAAATGACATGTGAAAAGGTCAGAAATGATGGTAAACTGACCTTACTTGTAAATGACATGGTGGTATGCACATACGACCACAAACACAGGCAAAAATATCTGCTGGAAAAAATAAGTAACTTAAAGTAACATCATAAATAGAAAGTTAATATAGAAATATAGAAAGATCAATATAGAAAGATCAATTTTATTTTCCATATGTTAGCAAAGATCAACTGGAAAATGAACATTTTACCACACTATATGAAACAGGATCAAAATATGTTTTTACTTAGGAATAAATTTATCTAACAATGAGCCCGACTTCTACAGTGAAAACTACAAAACACTGATGACAGAAATCAAATCACCATAAATAAATGTAGATGTATAGTATTTGTGTCTTGCAAAAAGCAATAACATCAGGATATCAATATGTCCATATCTTCAATTCATTCTCAATCAACGTTTTGGCAGACAGTTTTGTAAAAAATGACAGATACCAAAATGTACAAGATAAGATAAAAACTGACTGACAGAAAAAATCATCTCAAGAAACAACAACGTTAGAAAATCACATCACCTATATAAAAACTTATCCAATTAAATTATCAAATCACTGAGGTATTGACTTAGAGACAGAAAAATGAGTCCTTGGAATGAAAAATATATAAAAATTGGCTCATTCATATCCAGATATTTCGTTCAACACGAAAGAGCTAAGGCTAGTCGGTAGAAGAAAGAAAAGTCACAAATGATGCTGGGAAAAAATACAAATACCTGTATGATTAAAATAACAACATGATTCATACCTCGTACCACAAACAAAAACCAAACCCTTGATCATAAAACTTAATGTTATAAATCATCTAGAAGAAGACCTAAGGGCACCTGAGTGGCTCAACTTCGGCTCAAGTCATGAACTCACTGTTCCTGAGTTCGAGCCCTTCATCAGTGCCGACAGCTTGAAGCCTGGAGCCAGCTTCAGATTCTGTTTCCCTCTCACTCTCTGCACTTTCCCTGTATGTGCACTCTCTCTCTCGCTCGCTCGCTCGCTCTCTCTCACACAAAAATAAACATTGTTTAAAAAAGAACAATACCTAAAAATGTATCTTTCTCAACTTAGGGGATGCTAACATCTCAACTTAGGGGATGATAACATTTCATAGAGAGAAAACCAAAGTAAGTAAGCCATAGCAAAAAAAAAAAAAAAAAAAAAAAAAGGAAAAACTGGATTTCATCAAAAATGGTGTTTCATTTACCATCTCTGTCCATAAACACAAGTCCCGAATAGTAGTAAGATTGTAACCTGAGAAGAAACATATTCCTGTGGCCCCAAATGATGAAGTATTGGGTGTTCTAAATTTTAATTTTATCTCCATTTAATTGTTCCTGTACAAGATAAGCAAATTCCAGAGAAGAACAGGTGCCCAGTTAACACAAGTACTTAAATCCAGTTTCAGAATCCTGGAGCTACCAGAAGACCTTCAATGTGATTTACTTGCCCATATCAGCTACTTTTGCCTACAGCTGTTATTAAGCCAATTTTTTCTTGTAAATGTTGGAGGCATTTTCTTATTTACATCATTTCCCTTTGTCGAATTCAAGGGGAATGTGTCTTCTCTAGTTCACGGGGGCCAGACTTGAACTTTCTTTTCATCTCCTTTCAGGATCCAGGAATATCTAAGGAGCTATGTCAGCATTTCAATCCTCGTCTACGCCAACATTTTTGGTTGTTTTTCTTATATCCTCACGAATGTAATTCCTCTCTAAATTCCCAAACACATTTCATTATCTGAGTGCATCATACAAGTAGCTTATCTTCTTAGTTGTCTGAAGCCCAATTGCCTGACAAGACACACACCTGTTGGCTACACCTCAACAGACTGTAATATCTAAATGCTTCTTTAGAACACAAGCCTAACACTCACTTCACTGCAAAATCAAGAGCTTTGGACTCTACTCACTGGGACAACTTAACCTTGCTCTCTTTCATCAGGGTTGCTGTATCGACACAGCCTGATGGATATGACTTCCAAAAGATAGCATGATCCTCAACTCAAGAACTCCTATGATAGTCCATCCATCCTTTGTGCAACAAACCACTCGGGAATGAGGTCAGGGATGTCCTTACACTTCTATTTTCCACCCAACCAGTAGCAGCACAAATTTATCCAACAATGAGCCCTAGGATTTCTTCTGCTAGAATGCTCCTAAAAATCAACTGCCACTCTAAGACATGAATAGACATTTCTCCAAAAAGGACATCCAGATGGGCAACAGGCACATGAAATAATGCTCAGCATCACTCATCATTAGGGAAATACAAATCAAAACCGAGATACCACCTCACACTAGTCAGAGTGGCTAAAATGAACAAATCAAGAGACTATAGATGCTGGCGAAGATGTGGAGAAATGGGCACCCTCCTACACTGTTGGTGGGAATGTAAACTGGTGCAGCCACTCTGGAAAACAGCGTGGAGGTTCCTCAAAATATTAACAATAGAACTCCCCGATGACCCAGCAATAGCACTGCTAGGGATTTACTCAAGGGATACAGAAATGCTGATGCATAGGGGCACATGTACCCCAATGTTCATAGCCGCACTTTCAACAATAGCCAAATCATGGAAAGAGACTAAATGTCCAGCAACTGATGAATGGATCAAGAATATGTGGTTTATACATACAATGGAATACTACATGGCAAAGAGAAAAGAATGAAATCTGGCCATTCATAGCAACGTGGATGGAACTCGAGGGATTCATGTTAGTGAAATAAGTTAGGCAGAGAAGGACAGATACCATATGTTTTCACTCATAAGTGTAACAGGAGAAACTTAACAGAGAACCATGGGGGAGGGGAAGCAGTTAAATAGTTGGGGAGAGGGAAGGAGGCAAATCATGAGAGACTCTTGAATGCTGAGAACAAACAGGGCTGATGGGAGAGGGGGACAGGGGAAGGGGTTGATGGGCATGGAGGAGGGTACTTGTGGGGATGAGCACTGAGTGTTATATGGAAACCAACGTGACAATAAACTATAAAAGAAAAAAAATTAACTGCCACTGTATGAGAGAACTGTCCCATGATGCCCATGACATACTTGACTGTCTACCTGGCATCAGCCACGATACAACCGGAAACCATATTTATGTGCACAGAATCACCTGCTGCTCTTCAGTGCAAGGTCTTGTTTTATCAAATACCACTAGCAACTATTTTTCAATGGTCTGAGAGAAGAATCTGCCTCAAGTAGCTTTCAAAACCCAAGACAGCTTTACCAAGAAATTCTACTTGATTTCAGCCCAAAATCCCAGATTCCAGCATATGTATGATGGCAGAAACCTCTGTCATATAAATAGTCACCAACTAGGGGGAGCAGCAAGATGGCGGAGAAGAAAGGAGCCCCATTACCTCCGTCCACCTGCAATTATCAAACTGAGAAGAATTAAAAAACCACAGCTTTCTGATCTCCAAGAACGGAGGTGTGTGTGCACGGACCCCTTATCAACAGCAGTCTCATAGTTGCCTGACTGAGTGAGTGCGAGCTGGAACTGGAGACTTTAGGGGAGGGAGTGCCAGGCTGGGAGACAAAGCGCCCAGAGGCTTGGCGCTGGGCCCACAGAAACCCACGTGCCTGTAGGCGCACAGCTCCGTGGACAGCCACGCGGGTGGGGCGGCCATGAGACCAGAGGCAGACAGATCAGAGCGGAGCCGTGGGCGCGAGCTCATGCACGCGCAGGGCGGCAGGTATCCAGAGGCGCAGAGACCTTCACAGCCACGCAAGTCACCACCTGGCAAGGCAGCAGAGAGACCAGGAGAAGAAAAGTAGAGACTGAATCACTCACAGCATAATCTCTGGAGAGGAGAGATTTAGCCCAGGACTGAGAGCCGCTGACCGAGGAGAGAGAGATCTGTTCCCCTCAGCGGAGTTGTTCTTTCTTGGGCGGGCAGCTCACCGACTTCAGGCAGAGCCAGGGGAAAAAACTGACTTCACAATCCCCCTATTCGATCCTGACCAGAAAGCCACCTGCTTGTAGGAGATTTCACCTGTGGTGGCAATATTGAGTGCATGGGCAAGGACTTAGAAACCAGGCAGAAATTAAAAAACAGAAACAATTAGACCTGCCCAAGGCACACGGAGGTTAGACTCAAGAAAGTGGCTGGCAACGCATGGTCTGAGGGGGGCTTGGAGCACCCGCCGCCATTCTTCTCCCCGCATCCACTAAGGCGGGGCATCAGAGAGCAGCCCCTGAGACCCAACCTACCTACACCAAGCCACGCCCATCCACACTGGAGAGCTGCTGTGCTTGTGCTTATTACCTTTATTTGTTTTTTTCTTAATATTTTTACTTTTTAATTTTTTCCCCTGTCTTCTCTTTACTATTTTCCTATTTCCTTCTTTTCTCCATTCCCCTCTGGAGTCTGGGAAAGACCAACATTTAAGCACTGCTGCGCCTAGATCAACTCTTACCATCCAGATAGTTTTTCCTTTATCTCATCCCTATCTTCCCCCTCTGCAGGTTTTAAGCTCTCAGACTGTCCTTTATCTCTGACAGTCGCTGTCCCACCCCCCACCCCCGGGCCTGCATTTTTTTTCTTTTTTTTTTTTCTTTTCTTTCCCTCTCTTTTCTTTCCTCTTCCTTTTTTTTCTTTCCCCTTTTGGTTTGCTCCTTTACTTGTTCTACCAGTACATTTGTGTGCCTGTGTTCTCTGTGTTTGTCTGTCTGTTTTCCTTTTCAGGGCTACCTCAAGAAACAATGCAAAGCACACATAGTGGAAAGTCTCAAATATCACTGAGTGGGGAAATAAATTGATCAGAGGCATAACAAGAGAAACCAAGAGACACCATTAAAAGAACATCTCCTGAAATGACAGACTCTAGACACTCAAAGAGCCTCCTTCTGTAGAAGAATACTAATAAACACACAGTGCAGAATGATCTTTGAAAACTGACAAGAGACAGAAAGCTAGCCAAAATGACGAAATGAAAGAACTCTCCTCTAAAGAAACTCCAGGAAGAAATCACAGCTACAGAACTGCTCAAAACAGACACAAGCAACATAACTGAACAAAAATTTAGAATGATTGTCATAAAAATTCATCTCTGGGCTTGAAAAAAGCATAGAAGCTGTCAGAGAAGATATTGATACAAAGACTAGGAACCTTCAATATAGCTGTGACGAGTTTAAAAAGGCTATAAATGAGATGAATAATAAAATGGAGGCTGCCACTGCACGGACTGAAAAGCAGAGAGGAGGATAGGTGAATTAGAAGACACAGTTATAGCAAAAGAGGAGGCCGAGAAAAAGAGGAAAAAAAATGATTCAGGAACAAGGAGGAATCGGAGACCTGAGTGATACAATCAAACGGAACAATGCCCATATCATAGGAGTTCCTGAAGAGGGAGACAAAGACAGAGTTCTTGAAGGGGTGCTGGACCAAATTATACATGAAAATTTTCCCAATCTGGGGAAAGAGAAAGACATTGAAATTCAAGAGACATACCAAACTGCCCTAAGACGTAATGTAAACTGACCTTCAGCACGACATATCATAGTGAAGCTGGCAAAATATAAAGATAAAGAGAGAATTCTGAAAACAGCTAGGGATAAAAGGGCCTTAACATACAAAGGAAAACCTATCAGAGTGGTTACAGACCTAACTACTGAAACTTGGCACCCCAGGAAGGAATGGCAGGAAATCTTCAATGTAATGAATTGGAAGAATATGCAACCAAGAATTCTTTATCCAGCGATCCTGTCATTCGAAATAGAAGGAGAGATAAAGGTTTTCCCAAATAAACAAAAGTTGAGAGAATTCATCACCAACAAACCAGCCCTACAAGAAATCTTAAGAGGGACTCTATGAGGGAAATGTAGCAAGGAATAAAGGTACCAGAGACATCACTACAAACATGCACTCTACAGGGAACACAATGAATCTAAACCCACATTTTTCAATAATAACACTGAATGTCAATGGACTGAATGCTCCAGTAAAACGACACAGGGTAGCAGAATGGATCAAAAACCAAAACCCATCTATTTGCTGTCTACAAGAGACTCACCTTAGACCTGAAGACACCTTCAGATTGAAAGTAAGGGGATGGAGAAATATCTACCATGCGACTGAACACCAAAAGAAAGCTGGAGTAGCCATACTTATATAGGACAAACTAGACTTTAAAATAAGGCAGTAACAAGAGATGAAGAAGGACATTATATAATATTTACAGGGTCACTACATCAAGAAGAGCTAACAATTATAAACAATTTTGCACCAAATTCAGGAGCTCCCAAATACATAAAACAATTAATCACAAACAGAAGCAATCTTATTGATAACAATGTCCTAATTGCAGGGGACTTTAATACCCCACTTACAACAAAGGATAGGTCAACCAGACAAAAAAATCACTAAAGAAACAATGGACCTGAATGCACACTGGAGAGGGTGGAATTAATAGATATATTTAGAACTCTGCATCCTGTCGCTAGGGAATTCACTTTCTTCTCGAGTGCACATGTCACATTCTCCAAGACTGATCACATACTGGGTCATAAAACAGCCCTCCCAAAATACAAAAGAATTGAGATCATACCATGCACACTTTCAGATCACAATGCTGTGAAACTCAAAATCAACCACAGGGAGAAAACTGGAAAACCTCCAAAAATGTGGAGGTTAAAAACTACCCTACTAGAGAATGATTGGGCAAACCAGGCAATTGGAGAGGAAATTAAAAAATATATGGAAACAAATGAAAATGAGAATACAACAATTCAAACTCTGGGATGTAACAAAGGCAGTCTTAAGAGGAAAGTTTATTGCAATCCAGGCCTATCTCAACAAAATAGAAAAAGCACAAACTCAAAACCTAACAGAGCACCTAAGGAAACTAGAAAGGGAGCAGCAAGAGCACCTCAAACCCAGCAAGAGAAGAGAAATAATAAAGATCAGGGCAGAATTAAACAAGATAGAATCCACAAAAACAATTGAACAGATTAATGAAACCAAGAATTGGTTTTTTGAACAAATAAACAAAACTGATAAACCTCTAGGTAGCCTCTTCAGAAAGAAAAGACAGAACATTCAAGTAGACAAAAATCATGAAGGAAAATGGATCTATTACAACAGATCCCTCAAAAATACAAGCAATCATCAGAGATTACTATGAAAAACTATATGCCAACAAACTGAACAATCTAGAGGAAATGGACAAATTCCTTAACACACATGCACTACCAAAATTCAAACGGGAAGAGATAGAAAATCTGAACAGACCCATAACCAGTGAAGAAATCAAATCAGTTATCAAAAAATCTCCCAACGAATAAAAGCCCAGGGCGAGATGGATTCCCAGGGGAATTCTACAATACATTTAAAGCAGAGTTAACGCCGATCCTTCTCAAGCTAGTCCAAAAAATAGAAATGGAAGGAAGACTACCTAACTCATTCTATGATACACATATCACTTTGGTTCCTAAGCCAAGCAGAGATCCAACAAAAAAAGAGAACTACAGGCCAATGTCCTTAATGAATACGGATCCAAAAATTCTCAACAAGATAATAGCAAATTGAATTCAACAGCATATAAAAAGTATTATCCATTATGATCAAGTGGGATTTATTCCTGGGTTACAAGACTGGTTCAATATTCACAAATCCATCAATGTGATACATCACATTAACAAAACAAAAGAAAAAAACCATATGATCCTGTAGATAGATGCAGAAAAAGCTTTTGACAAAATACAACATCTCTTCTTAATAAAAACCCTCGAGAAAGTCGGGATAGAAAGAACTTACTAAACATCATAAAAGCCATTTACGAAAAACCCACAGCCAATGTTATCCTCAATGGGGAAAAACTGAAGGCTTTCCCCCTGAAATCAGAGACACGACAGGGATGTCCACTCTCACCACTGTTGTTTAACATAGTGTTGGAACTCCCAGCATCAGCAATCAGACAACAAAAGGAAATAAGGGGCATCAGAATTGGCAAAAAAAGAAGTCAAACTTTCCCTTTTTGCAGATGACATGATACTCTACATGGAAAACCTGATCGACTCCACCAGAAGCCTTCTAGAACTGATCAATGAATTCAGTAAAGTTGCAGGGTACAAAGTCAATGTACAGAAATCGGTTGCATTCTTATACACCAAAAATGAAGCAACAGAAAGAGAAATCGATAAACAGATCCCATTCACAATTGCACGAAAAAGTATAAAATACCCAGGTATAAACCTAACCAAAGATGTAAAAGACCTACATGCTGAAAACTATAGAACACTTATGAAGGAAACTGAAGAAGACACAAAGAAATGGAAAAACATCCCATGCTCATGGATCAGAAGAGTAAACATTGTTAAAATGTCACTATTACCCAAAACGATTTACACATTCAATGCAATCCTCATCAAAGTTGCACCAGCATTCTTCTCAAAGCTAGAACAAACTATCTTAAAATTCGTATGAAACCACAAAAAAAAAAAAAAAACAAAAACAAATAGCCAAAGTAATATTGAAGAAGAAAACCAAAACGGGAGGCATCACAATCCCAGACTTTAACCTCTACTACAAAGCTGTCATCATCAAAACAGTACGGTATTGGCACAAAAACAGACACATGGACCAATGGAATAAAACTGGGAACCCTGAAAATAGGACCCACAAGGATATGGCCAATTAATCTTTGACAAAGCAGGAAAGAGTATCCAATGGAAAAAAAGACATCCTCTTCAACAGATGGTGTTGGGAGAGCTGTACAGCAACATGTAGAAAAATAAAATTAGACCACTTTCTGACACCATTCACAAACATAAACTCAAAATGGATAAACGACCTGAATGTGAAACAGGAAACCATCAAAACCCTAGAGGAGAAAGCAGGAAATAGCTTCCTTGACCTCAACCCCAGTAATTTCCTCCTTGACACATCCCTAGAGGCAAGGGAATCAAGAACAAAAATGAACTATTGGGACCTCATCGAGATAAAAAGCTTCTGCAATGCAAAGGAAACAATAAAAAAAAACTAACAGGCAACCGACAGAATGGGAAAAGATAGTGTCAAATAGCATATCAGATAAAGGGCTAGTATCCAAAATCTACAAGGAGTTCACTAAACTCCATACCCGAAAAATGAATAATCCAATGAAGAAATGGGCAGAAGACCTGAACAGACACTTCTCCAAAGAGGACATCCAGATGGCCAACAGGCGCATGAAACGATGCTCAACATCAATCATCATCAGGGGAATACAAATCAAAACCACACTGAGATACCACCTCATACAGGTCAGAGTTGCTAAAATGAACAAATCAAGAGACTATAGATGCTGGCGAAGATGTGGAGAAATGGGCACCCTTCTACACTGTTGGTGGGAATGTAAACTGGTGCAACCACTCTGGAAAACAGTGTGGAGGTTCCTCAAAAAACTATCCATAGAACTCCCTTATGACCCAGCAATAGCCCTGCTAGGGGTTTATCCAAGAGATAGAGAAATGCTGATGCATAGGAGCACATGTACCCCAATGTTCATAGCAGCAATGTCAACAATAGCCAAATCATGGAAAAAGCCTAAATGCCCAACACCTGATGAGTGGATCAAGAAGATGTGGTATATATACACAATGGAGTACTACATGGCAATGAGAGGGAATGACATATGGCCATTTGTAGGAAAGT